>CAKKOB020001222.1:12585-25477 GCA_918844115.2 Phlebotomus perniciosus | reverse complement strand
GGGGCCCCAAAAACCCCAATAAACTGTTTCAGGGAGCACAAGTAGGCAAAATGTCACTTTTTTGCGCAAATATGGCGTCTAAATTTGCAAATACGCTTTCAAGTTGGTAATTTCTCAACTTTTTCAACCTGTATTTATGAGAAAATGACTTCACCAGACACTCCATCGTGATTTTTCGCCCCTAAAAGATCGAGTGAATGGATTTTCCGTGAAAAATTGGGCAAAAACTGTTTCTCGCGCGTCGTTGGCAAGTGTCAAAAAGAAACTGTGAGCCGAATTGACATTTGGCGGCAGATTTCCTTTTAAAAGAGAAAAATATTTATAAAATTGGGAAAATGAGGCTTTTCGGGGCTCTCATTTCCCGTTACAGTGAATTTCTGTTGTGTTTTATGTGAAAATTTGCACAAGAAATGATTAGGGTTAAGTATTTGAAAAAGGAAATGGCGGAAAAGATGGGGTTGCGAGGCGAAACTGGCACTCTTGTTCTAACATATTTGTTTCTATTATTTAAAAAAAGTTTAATTCTCCAATTTATTAAGATATTCTTATAATCTTATAGTCGAAAAGCTTTTTTGTACTTTCTATATTTTGTTTTAAAAAGACTTTTTACTTTTATTCCAAAGTCAGTAAAGTGACTTCAAATCCTGCTCATCGCCTTGATCTGACGATCCAAACATCATTCAAGAGAAACTTGAACAAATTAGTATTTCTTGGTTGATTTTCCCCCGTCAAAAAACAAAAGACTTCATCGTCAGATGAAGCGACGAACCCCTAAAATCTCTCAATAGTTTCACGTACAACAGATTAGAGACAAGACTCTCGATAAATCTCAATGAATAGCTGGACGCGCGATCAAGATGGTTGAGAGAGAGAAGAAGCAGTTGGAGCCCCTCCTCGCCTCCCGAGGAATTTCGATGATCGTCGCTTAGAGCGGCCACAAGGGAATTAATTCACAAAATTATTGAAATTCTTTTCGCACTCTCGATGTGTGCTTTTGTGTGAGTTTTAATTTCCAATATATTCTCTTTCTCTCTCCGTGAGATGCTTGTGTGATATTTTACCTGTTCCACGCCCGTATATGTGGATTTTATATGATTAAGAAGAATGGTAAGAAAAAAAATTGTGGCACACGATATGGTGTTGGGGAGAACGGAGAAAAAGTGTGTAATATGCAATGTATCTGTGGCTGATGTCTTAAGGTATAAGCATAAGCCATCAATTGCAATACCAGCCCAGAGAGAAACACACCTTCTTGTGCGCCTTCGTCGCCGTGGATTCCTCTTTAGCGGATTCCCTGCTGCCGCCCCACCGCCTCTTGGACACGATGTCGATGTTACTCAATGGTGTTTGTGTCTCTCGATCTCACTCGCTCTATTTCTGTGCTGCCACAAGAGGTGAAAAATGCAAGAAAAAGAACGTGGCTGTTGGTGTTGAATTCAAAATTAAACCGGTTTCTTCGCCTTCCTCCGTGGTTTCTGTATGTGATTCGGAATAGGGTGGAGGAATTCCTACATTACCTAATGACTCACGCGAAGAGTCCTTCGTAGCGCAGGTAAGAGAAACGTATATATCTTTCTTTCCCAAATAGAAGAAGTCTTTGCTCCTTCTTTGGCGCAGGAGTCTGTTTTTTCTCAGAAAAAGTAAAGAAATAAAGAAGGGACAATGGAAGATGCTTTTCAGGGTCTCTTCCAGACACGCAGCGTGAAAGAAGAGACACTGATGTTCCCACGGATGAGGGATTAGGGCGACTTGGCAGGTTTCCGGATCCACCTTATGGGCAACTCAGTTTCTCCTTCTACACAACAGGTAAGTCGAATTGCTGTGGATGTGTTGGAGTACGCGGGATAAGCATTGCCTCTCTTTCGCACGACTTCGACTGAAAGGCATAAAGTTAAGAAGGCACACTCTCATGTGTTAGAATTCTCCCGAGGTCTTACACAGTCTCTTCAAGTTATGCCGATATCACACGCAAAAGGAAAGATATATACCTAATCTGAATCTTTTTATGTTGGCAATTTGGAAAGAGTTTAAAGAAACTTTCAATTTACAGAAATCACAAGGAAATTGAAGCTTCATTAGGATTTTCCAGAAGAAATATGAAGATTTTTCTCCAGATTCTCTTGGAAATTTAATGCAATTTCATACTAGAAATTTAAAATAAATTTAGAAAATTTTTATCACACGACAATAGTTAAGATTCTTACAGTTGAATAATCTAATCATTCACTGCATTTTCAAAATTTTGAAATTTTCGCCCACACGTTTATCAGTCTTTTCTAAATTTGCTAGGTTTATCTAAGAAGAAATTTCCGGAAAACCCCAGAAGGGCAGAAAATGCTGTTCAGATGAGTCAGGAAAAGAAGCTTCTGATTCTACTAAACGATAGTCTTTGATCTTCTTGGTTTTCTCTTAGAAATTTATTTTTAGATATTCTTCAGATATCTTCTTCAGATTCTTCTTCTTCTTCTTCTTGTAATTCAGCCAGTTTATCCCCATGTGATTTGCTTTTGATTCGTCGTGACAAAATGAAAATAGTTCCAGAAGATTTGGTCCATCTTCCAGGAGAGGAATATTCGTATCAATGTGTTCCTAACCTCAATTCCCCCTTCTGTACTTTTCTCGAAGGACCATCTAACACTTGGAAACATCACCTTCCGATCTTCACATGAAAATCTCGTCGTCGGAGTTGGCCGATATAATCCTTCCACTTTTGATCCCATACCTTGGGATTATCTCTAATTTTAATCACGATTTATTCGTGTTCGGCTCGCGAGACCAAATTTATATTTTCTTTTGACAATGAAACTGTCAAAATATCGCGAATCATCGGTACTTGCTATAAAATGGCGATTCGGAGATCGTTCGAAATCCGAACTTGTGAAATTATGGCAAGTCGATAATCAATTCAAATTAACGGATGAATGGATTTCAACACCTGACCAAGATCTTTTCTTCTCTCCATCGTGTAACCTCACCATAAGGAACTATCGGCGTATGTAATTTATCTCTCCAGCATAAATACATCCACAGGAATCGCTCTCGCCATCTCTTCTCGTAATTTCCTCCAACACATGCTCAGGTGTTCGTCCACCACCCGGAGTCCGTTGAGCGGCCGCACAGAGTGTAGTGAGTGTTGAACCGCTACGTCGACCGGAAGGTGGTTTCGCGCGCTCTTATGCTGGTGAAGTAAAGTATAAAAAAAATCTGGTGGTTCAATCTCTTGACGGTTGTTTTTGGGTGATGGAGTGTGTGCAAAGTGTGTTCCACTTTGCTCAATAAGTGCTCGCAATTGGATACATTGGATTAAAAGAACATTTAACTGTTAAAAAACCACGTAAGAGAATTTTTCCAACATCCTGGAATAATTCCAGCTACTAATTTGTGATGTTCTAAAAGGATTAATTATTCTAAATGGTTGAAGATGTGTGTGTGTGTTCTTGGCATTTTGATTATTATGGCTGTGGCTGGAAAGGAGAAGTGATATAGAATGAAGATGAGAAATTGTTTTGTGAGAATCTGTGCTGGGGAAAATGGAGGAAGAGTATAGGAAGGAAAAAAAAGAGAATATCGATGGTTGTAGTGGATCTTCCCGTTTGTATCTTCTCTGGGTGTCTTCTTGTCGTCATCATCGACCACATTCCATCTTGTTGGCTTTCTCAAATTTTACCTTACGCGTCTCATTTCTTTACCTACTTTGCCGATGGATGTTGGCTTGCAACAGATCCAAGAAGTCGATGATGAAAAATTGCTGCAATTTTCTTCTCTCGCCTCTTTTGGGCTCCTCTTCTTCCAGCGAAATGCAGAAAAGTCAATCATATCATGATCAAACATCGGATGTATGGATAGAATTTCATAATTTCCCGAAAAAAATGTGAAGAAAAGAAGCCTCCATCGAGCGAAGGAAGAGGCACAATTTTCTCTTAACATATAACCCACACATAATTGCCTGATGAGACGGTGGATGGGAGACAAAATGCAGAATTGAATGTCTGAAGAACGATTACAAAATTATTACTCTCAATGTTGCCTGAATTGTTACATTCAATTCTCTTTAAGCTTTTTCTTCTTCATCTTCTCATTCTTTTCTCCCCCCACATGTAATGGAATATAATTGTAGCCTACATCCAACACACATTCAATTGGATTTATTAACTTACAAGTTCATCGTGCCAGGCGCACTCTTTTCAGCAGAGACTCCCATACCTTTTGGCTTCACTCTGGAAATTCTTTTGTTATTCTCGACTGTGTCTCAATTCTTTTTCAAACTGAATTTCAAATGATCCAACACTCTTCTTTCATTCTTCTTTGGCCACAAATTCGATTAGTGGGAATTTACTTTATTTTTCTGCTCATTTTTTCCCTCATTCTCCGTCATTTAATATTTCATATTATTGTAAAGAGTCTCCCATTGAATGGTTCTCTGGCACAAGAGAGACATGGAGAGAGAAGAAAAAAAAGAGCAGCAAAATAGCAAAGTTGCTCCGCAGAGGAAATTGTGCAAATAACGGTCTCTGGGGCGTAATAGTTGTTTATTAATGAAGGCACAGCCAAGATAATGCAATGCGTAAGTTGGAGTGCAAAAATCCAACAAATAATTTCATCTCTTGGTGACTTGAGGCCTTCCTGCATTCGTGGCGATATTTTTTTGCCCGCGCAAAACGAAAGACTTCAACACTTAGACGACAAACCCGCGAATTTTTGGCTTGAGCTGCCTTGATAGATTTTTGAATATCATCCAAAATGAACCTTGAGTGCAATTTTTGTTGTCACTCACATGAAATTGGAGTGAAAATTTAAATATCGTTTTCTCAAGACAATTTTGTGGCATTGAGAAGACTTTTTCGGGTGCTTTGCTGGTTTTTGCAACGTGTTCTCACCTCTATGGCAACTAATTTAGAGTCAGTGGCAAAAGAATAGGAACATTGCGAAGAATTAATTCTACAAATTTTAACAGTAAGAGCGTTATTTTAAAAATTTGAAATATAAGATCCAAAAATTCGTCCGAAAAATATGTTTTTCTTTCAAATGTTTGTCCTATTCTTTATCGGAACGACTTGCAAATAAATTTTTAATATTATTATTTATTTGTTTTCTTTTAGCGTTCTTTAAGAGCTAGAATTTGGATTTTTCCGTTAATTAGAAAAACTTTAATTTAACATCTTTTTGAAAGAAATTTTCAAATTTCAAACTGTCCCTCTTCTTCTTCAGACCACTGTGTGTTCCAGTTGAGATGATTTAGTGGTAGAATATAAGAAAATCATGAGTGTGGTAATTGTTTAGAAGAATCTTCTCACTTTGCAAGAGACTTTACGTGTTATTTTGGTTGTATGGTGTATATCTGGCCAATTAGTGTGACTCTCTTCTTGCTTGGAACTCTCTGAAGACGTTGGCTCGTGAAGAGACTTGAAGAGATGCTTAACTGTAAAAGTAGTGCCTCGATATACTTTTTGGAATTATTGAAATTTATTATTTCAGTCTTATTTCAATATACAACGAGGATAACACTCTTGGTGTGGCTAATTGGTTGAGTCTTAAAGAGAGATTATACCTATTTCTGAGGAGAGAAAATCAATGTATAATGTTGCAACTTATCTTGTGGTATCTGAACTCTAAATTCCTGAATTTTTTTTTCCTCTCTTTCACCTCCTAATTATTCCCAGCAATTTAAACGAGTTTAGCACGTTTTCCACATTGCACTCGATTGGTTAATCAAGTGTAGTTTGTGCTTTTGACACATTATTGTCGAAGCTGCAATTTACCACTTTTATTAGTGATTTCCTTCACTTGTCCACCGTGTCTTATTTTTTTTCTTAAGTTCCTCAACTTGTGTAGAAATTGCAAGAGAAAGAGAGAGATCATGAGGAAAATTTGCGGTGAATTGGAAATGTCTTTCACTCAATTCTTACAAGAAATTTCTAACGGACTCTCCATCAAGTGTGTTTTCATTTTCCCTTGGCAAATGCCATGAATTCCTCATTACACTGAACCATCGGGTCTATGTGTCTTGGGAATTGGCCAGTTTTACCACGAAGAAGGAATTTAAATTACCACTGGATATCTCTTTAAAGAGAGTCTCACAAAATTTCTGCGCAACTTTCCAGGTGTTAAACATTTTAGGCAGGTATACTTCGTAAGCATTTGCTGTTCGAAAAAAAAACCGACCGATTTATCAGGAGGGCGAGTGTGTGAAAATTCATGGGAAAAAAGTGGTTTTTGAAGAAAAGAAAAAGAGAAAAAGTCCCAAAAGTTCTTTCTTCAGCTTGAATGTGCTTTTGTACGTGTGGGAGAGGAGACCCACCATCATAAAATATCTATTAGTTTGTTCTCTCCTTTGGTGCGAAAATGCTGTTTCGTCACCGCATGAAGAAAAGTTCACACACAATTTCTTGTGAAAGACAATGTTAAACCGTCGCGCGAAGAGAACGCACTTTGCCATCAAGAAATCGAATTTTATGTATTTAAGAGATGCTGGTATATTAGCAAAAAAAACTGTTGATGCAATGCCCCGATTACTTTTGGCATAACTCTGTTGAATTTTTAATTAATTATGTAAAGCAAAGACCAAAAAGATTAGAAGCATCAGCCAGCTCATTTTGGATGAAATAGATGACACAGAAAAGTGAAATTCATTGCTCTCTCTCTCGGGTATTTTCTCCCCAAAAGATAAAGCCCCAAATCAGTAGCGATTATTAGAACGATGAAATAAAATTTCATATTTCATATAAAATTTACACAAAAACTATGGATTTTTTCCGGGTCAACTTGGCTTAATAACAATTTATTTGGTGGATAAAAGACGAATCTTTGAGGAGTAAAAATTCGATTCGGTCTGAATAGTTTCCGCCATTGTTGATCTCAAATTTAATGGCAAGTCTTTTGAATCATCATCTGCTGATGAGAATAGCAATTTGACCGAACAGAAAGATTAACTGGAAAATAATTGATGAGTGATGTAATGGTTTTGTGATGTTTTGATGTGTGCAAATTCTAAATATAAGAAGTGACACGAAAACTTTGCCTTTCCCATCTCTTTGTTTAAAGAGGATTACAGCATCTTCACAAGCCAATGGGAGATGAAATAATTATCGAAACTTGATTAAAATAGGAAAAGTTAGAGTAAAAGTTAATAAAATAAAGAGAAATAATAAAATTTTGAAAATGATCTTGAAAATAAAAGAAATTTTTGAGGTCAAGTTAAAATATTAAATCTTGTTTTATTATTATTCGTTCTCACACACAGTAAAATCTTTTAATAATAATTAAGATAAAAAAGTTTAAATTCATTTCTTATGGCGGCAAGTCTTTATTGCTGTGAAGACGTCTCAACTAAGCAATGGGGAATTTTTATTTCAAACGTTTAGGTATATATATGATAATCTTTTATAACTAATTTTATAATTTAAATAAAAGAGATTGTACATGAATATATTAGGTATATAAACGTGTAATACGGATAATTTAAATTTCACCGTGTCATTTTTTGTTAACTTGTATTTACTGCTTTAATTTCCAGAACTTTTTTTTGTCAAATATTGCATAAATTCCGGGTAGTTACATACCTAAAAAATATGCAAAAATCATGACCTCAGAATATCTGCTAAGTCTTTTTAACCAGTAACAGTCTCAAAAGTGATCAGTAAAAATTAATTTGATCCATTTGAACAGTTTTGTGACTCATTTTTTTCTTTCTTTGTGTTCATTTTCCATTATCAAAATTTATTTATTTACTAATCGTTTTGTTTTTTGTTGATTTTTGTTTTCAATATTTGGGCAAAATGTATTTTTTTTTATATAAAGAAAAAGCCTTTAGCTTTAAGCAAGTTTAATGCTTTAAACCAACTTCCAGCTTAATGCCGGCCTAAACTTTCAGTTGGCTACTAAAGCTAGACATAAGTTTTATACCAGCTTTGAGCTTTGAATTTGCTTTAAACTTAAAGCCAGCCATACGTTTTAAACTTTAAATCAGGTTTAAGCTTCAATTCAACCTTAATCTTTTATCCTGCCTTGAATTAGATTCAAGCTTAAAGCCACCCTTAGGTTCAAAGTTAGCTTCAAGCTAAAGCCAGTCTTTAGTTTCAGGCCAGCTTTAAGTTAACTTCATGTTTAAAGCCAGCCATAAGCTTTACGCCAGATTTAAGCGTTGAACCAGCTTTAAGCTTTAAGTCAGGCTTATAACAAAGTAATTTTTTGTTTATTGATTTTTTGAAAGAATTTTGATGTTTAATTTTGATAGTGTGGCTTCAGTTTAGCTCAACTTATTTTTTAACTGATTAAAATTGGATAAGCATATCTTGAATTTCCCAAAACGAAAACAGCTTTTTTTAAATGAATCAACTGTAATAATTATAGTTCTTTCGACTCTCGCAGTATCCGTAATATGGATATTACATTGGAAAATCAAAGGAAATCCATTAATCGCTTCATTGTTCTTCCACCACTCAGTGAACCATGGCGTTACAGAACGGCGTCTCTTGCCAGAGTCCATGAGAAATTTGTATGTAGGCCACGTGGACACAATTCCAGATTTTTGCTTGCCACAAGATGCAAATAGAAAGCTGCAGCCAAGCTGTGTGGCCACCACGAGCCATTGCAAAATAATTCAAGTCTTGTGATTACAAATATGCACCTCCCCCAGAATCAATATATAGCTGAGATTTTCTCCGGTGGCCCGTGGATAGATTGTTGACTTGTTTTGATTTTTTTGCTGCAACTATTCAAGTGCTGTATGGCCAGATTGCCGTATCCCCAGCGTCAATTGCTCTGGGAGACTTTCGTTTTTCATTGACAAACTCAACACCGGAGTCTGGGCAACACAGTCACTCCATTGTGTTCTTGCCTGTCGATTGATTTTCCTTCATGTGTGAATTTTTCCCTCTCGCTGGCTAATTTACTTTAAATCGTGTCTCAAAGTGCTTGAAAATCTACATATAATCGACTTGTTGAATTGTTGAGTTGTACTAATTCTTTTTTTTCTTATTCTCAATCTTCTTGTCTTTTACAGAAAACACCATGAGGTCGTTCTCGGCAGCCATTGCAATTTGGCTGACCGTTTTTATTTCTTCAACACTGTCACAGGTAAGAAAAGACCTTCATCATCCAAATAATTGTAAATGCCATGCAGATTTAATACAATTTATGAGTCAATTCTATAAATATTTTGAATAATATCAGAGCAAAGAAGAGGAGGTCAAGCACGACAAGGAGGGCTTTATGAGATCATAAAAAAATTTTATCAATACTTTTCTTTCGGCCACAATTGCAAATCACATCTAATTTCATTTCACGCGCAATTAAATCTAACCTTTTTGGCCGATCTTCTCTCCACGCAGAGAAATTTTCTCATTTTTTAATTTGCTCATGCATTTAAGGCACTAATTTGAGCGTTGTTTATTTTCTCTTTCTTTAACCGTGCTGACCGTGCTTCCAAATCCATATTAGAGGAAAAAATAATTTGAGAGTTTGTTGTCAGTTATTTTTCAAATAAGACCCTAAAAATTAAGCTTTTGCCTAAAGTTTAAATTAATAAATTGCCCGTGATTGATGCCTCGCCTTACAAAATACTAATTTTCAATTTTTCTGTTATATAAAAATGTATGCCATTGAGTACACATGCAAATAGGGAAGTTGCGTAACATCATTAGATCGACTGGAGAGATTATTCAAGGCGAAAGTGCTATTTCAGCTAAACTTTACACTCAAGTGCAATGATTTCTTTGAGCTTTTTTCATGTAACATGAAAATAAAGAATTAATTCAAGGCGAGATGATGTGCAAAATCAAAGAGAGAAACACTCAAAATCAATAGAAAATAACTTTAGGATTGCAAAAAATTTTTCTTTAAAGGTGTTTTCTCAACGTTCTCTCAGACCTTGATTGTGCCAATAAAATCTAAACGATCCAAATTCCGCATATATCACAAATTTCATATAGGTCTATGCCATCATATCTTGTGGGTCAATGTGATGCGACTCTCCCATTGAGATACCTTCTTTTTAATGTCTCATAAAAAATATTTATTGATGAATACAATATGAGTCACGGATGGAACCGCAAATGAATGCATCAAGAAATCGGTTGAAAAAAAAAAGAGTTTCTTCTACTTTAATCATTGTTAGCAATAGATGCTAAACATTGACAATAAAATATTATTTTAATTACTTTTTCGTTCTTTCTCTCTCTTTTCAGGACATATTTTCATGTACAAATGGTGAGTCAAGATATTTTATGTTACCTACATATTATTCGAAGTTGTTCATTTTAGAATTGGCTGAATTGAATATTCACGAAAGAAAATCACATATAAGTGATGTCACACATTCCTCAACTTGTTCTTCCACTCTTTAAAACTCGCCACTCACCAACTCCGGTGACTTGTACGAGGAAGAAAATGTTTAAGAGGTGGAAGAAATGCCAGAAGACAAATCGTTAAATTCAACACCGCATGAAAACGATGAAAACTGTTTTTGGAAAAGAGTGAGAGGAAAAGGAAATTAAGACTTCCTGATTAATGTTTGCCTCCTCTTATCTCCAATGATCATATTTGTGAACTTTTCATCTCTAAAATGCTATAAGAGTTGCTTGACATGTGAAATATTCCGATATTGCAACTCACGTGTATTTAACAATGTAATTATGATTCTGCGCGACTCTCTCTCTCACGCTTTCGAAAGATCAAATATACGAAAAAATTTTCATATTTGTCTTTTGAGCTTTTAAGAAAAATCCATGTTTTTATTCATGTACTTGTTGCTAAATGGGAAAAAAATGTTATGACACCTTCATCGCCGCGGACAAATATAAAATGCTAAAATTCGAATGTGCTGTGATTTCATCGGGTTTAATTTTCATCTCACTATATATACATATATTATGTAAGGTGAGAGACACATTGAGAAAACATCCACTCAAAAATTCACCATATCAATTAATTAAATAATTATTTGTCACTGGGTTGTAGTCAAATTGTGTTGAACAAATTAAATTTTTACAATGGATGAGTTTCTAAGACAATAATTGCAGTGAAATTACAATGATTTTCTTTTAAAATTAAACGGTCACTTTTTTAAAACAAAGCGAAATTCCTGTCCATAAAAATTAATGAAGACGATATACCGGGAAATCCATATTTTAAATAAATTTCTAGTTTGACAAGGCAGTTGATTTGTCCAAAATTATCTTACTTTCGGTCTATTCATGAGGTGTTAAATGGAAAAGTCAAGGTTCTAGTTCCGGGCAGAAAGCTATACAACAGAAATGCCCGATTCTCACATTGTCTGATCTTATGTATTGAAAATGATGATTGAATGTGTGGGATTTTTTACGTCTGCAAACATCATAATCTTCGTGATGATTTTTTTCATGGCTTTTGCGCGATCGAAGACAATTTATAGAAATAAAAGACTTTACTGTACCGTTAAACACATAATATAAGTCAACGGTCACAAAAAGTATTTATTTACAACAAAAAAAGTTACCACCTCTCTCAGGTTATGAGTTGAGATTTTGCTGAAGTGATTCATGGCGAAAAATAGTAATTGAGTAGATGTAAGAGATGGCAAATAGAAGATGGATGGTGGCTGAAAATGCCACTGAAAATCATATACAAAAAAAAACAAGTGAGAGGAATGTGTGGACTTTTTTTTCAACTCGTGAATGACTACATCGCCAATAAATTTCTCAATATACATATTTCTCAACAAATCATTTTGACTTGTTTCTAAGAATATTTCATTGATTCTTTACAGGATGGGAACTTAGAGGATTGTACTGTTATAAATACTTCAATATAAAACACTCATGGGAGAAAGCAGCAGAACTCTGTCGAAGGTAAAATGCTAATTTATTTTAACTATTCAAATTTTGGTCATTTAATCGATGTCACGCGTGAAGTCCCTGTGGATCGCATGCTAAGAAAAGAGATGATTCCCTCAAAGTCTAAAATTAAGCCATCCTATTTGAACATAATTTATTTAATGAGATGCTCTATTATAATGACTCAAGTCATTAGTCATTGGTCAATTGAATTATCAATGATTGCAAATGAATTAATGTGCAACACCATCCAATTCCCAATGAACTTTGGAAGACTTTGAACTCACGGATTTACAACTGAAAGTCTCCGTAAAATTATCGACAATGCTATAATACGTTTTATGCCCATTTTCACGGCAACAGCTGTGAGTTATAATATGTACAATGAACGCGAGATTCGCGTTTAACAATTACAAGAGATGTTATACAGCAGTTTTTGCATAATTTCTCCAATATGTTGACTGTGAAAATTTATTTGCAAAATGGTTGATTGTCAAGCATGATTTATTTGGAAATTGGGTGTTTTATTCGCTTATGAAGAGATTTTCCGTTTATTTATAATGCGTTTAACAAGTTGACGAAAGAATGAACGTAAAAACAGTCTTTATCGGTTCGATGAACTGTCTTTTACACTTTTTCACCTTTTTCATAAAGAAAGCTAATAAATTAAGCTGGAAATTAAGGAGATTTCAAATCTTGTATTTTCGAATTAGAAATCTGCTAGAGGAGAAAATCAAACAATTAAGGAAATCTTAAAGATCTAAACGCAGTGATATATGTTTGTATCATTTCGATGTTAATTTGTAGTGTTAAATTTTAGCAAATTTTGAACACTTTGGTCAATAAATTGGAAGAAACTAAAAGAATCTTAAATTTATTAGACACCTTTTTTTAATTTTTATCACATGGCGCATAAATTGAACTTGGAAAAAACGTGTGTCCAATTTCAGAAAAATTTCTTATTTCTCAAAAAGTTGTTCTAAGAAATCATCTTCTTTTGGACAGCTTAGCAAACACTTGCTGAAATTTTTGAAAACATAATCAATAGCCTTATAAGTTTACATAAAATCAAGATTAGTCCT
>CAKKOB020001222.1:0-12485 GCA_918844115.2 Phlebotomus perniciosus | reverse complement strand
CAATTTCAGAAAAATTTCTTATTTCTCAAAAAGTTGTTCTAAGAAATCATCTTCTTTTGGACAGCTTAGCAAACACTTGCTGAAATTTTTGAAAACATAATCAATAGCCTTATAAGTTTACATAAAATCAAGATTAGTCCTTGCAACCCACAATAAATCATTTAAATTGCCGAATTCTAATTTGGCATTGTTTTAAAAGCGAAACTTGAGAATTTTTCCGCTCAAAGAAATCACAATTATTATAATAATTTCAGAGGTAAAGAACTACCATATGTTAGAGAATTCCTATTTATTTATTTTAATATTCATTAGCACCTCCAAGTCTGGAGAACGATCTAATTCTCTTTCAAGCTGTCTTGTCTGGGTTCTCATCTCCATAAAGCACCCAAATATTTAGAGAAATGATTGAGGTCTCACAAAATAAGCCGCGCCGGCTTTTCTGTGTCAAAGTGAATTGGGGGATTGTTCATCCTGTTAATTGCAAGTGTTCACAGTGGCACAGAAAAGTGGTCAATGAGGAATTCTTTGGCACATCAGTAGCATTGTTGCGGGTCAGTGGTACAAATGCTACTCGGATGTTTTGTGCGCCAGAATCATCAAATGTAACACCAAAAGTACGTGGACATAAATAATACACACAAGTTGCATGAATGGTGAAATGAATCACCTCCGAACCGGAGTAAAATGCCACTTCTTGGCCTTTTTTTCCATGTTTACTCACAGCTCATTTCCACTTCTTCGAAATGTTGCAATTATTCCGGTTAATTTCAATAAATGTCCTCAAAACTGTTCTTTTTTTCTTCTTTTCATCTCTTGTGCGTGCCATGGAATAAAGATTTGGTGTCATATATTCTTTGGCGAAAAGAGAAGAGGATGAGATTTTTCTTTATTAGACCTCGTAGGCACGTGTAAATGAGCAACGTGAGGCCAAATGAGATTTGGAGGCGAAGAAGATTGCGAAGGAGAATCACTATAAGAATTAACTTGAGGCAATCTCGATGCACATCTTGGGTGATGCACTTTAAAATCACTGAGCGGAATGACTCGTATTGCACCCACCTGTTTTTTTCTGTTTCATTCTTCGTGCTTGCATAATGCACCGCTCAGTGTTGAAGAGGAAATTCATTATCAAGTCCAAAGTAATTACAAATAGAAGGAAAAAAAATAAAATCTAAAAAATATATAGAGGAAAAAAAGAACTTGAGAAGGCCTCATCGCTTCTTGTTTGACCTTTTTTCTACTACAGTAATTTCTCTTTGAGCCAGAAAGGCAGATAGATGAAAAGCAAAACACATATTTTGCTCGTACACAAGACAACATGGAAAATTGACTCGATTCTGGAAGGAGAGAGTCACTGAAAAAAAATATATTCTCAAAGATGTAGATTTTGACCTAAAAACTCCTGGCTTGGCAATTTCGAGAGAGATAACTCGCCGTGGCGGGGAAGAAAAGAATCTTGTGAAATCGACAACTTACCGTTTATTCACAATTTATAGAGTTTCTCGGCGCAACGGCTCTTCTTGCACTTTTATGCTATACATTTTGCCCACATTGGCGGCTTCTGTGCATAAGATTCCACAAATTTTTCGTCATCAATTAACTGCTCCCTCCATCGTCATTAGAATGCCTCCATCAAACAGTTCACATGAAAGAGAAACATTCGTGAGGCAAATAAGCGTTTCTCAACTGTGTCATCAATTTATTACGTTATAAATAAGTCGTTATGGTTATTTTTTTATTTAATCTCTGTGTTTTCTTTTTTACACGACTATTGAACTCTACTGGGTCGATCGTTTTTATCAATGAATTCATTATCCAGCGCAGAGAAGCAGAGATTAACAGTGTGTTTTGAATTATATACTTTCAAGCGTGATTTATGACTTGCTATATAGAGAGTGATCGTTAGGAAAGATGCTAAGTGAGGAAGAACGTACACCAAACATTGGGAAAAATAAGTTCAGAAAATCATTTTATTAGAACTTCAATTGTTAGAAATGGTTTTGGATGGAATTTTATGGATTTACCGTAAAATTACGGTTTTTCCAAAAATAAAGGATAAATCAAATAAGAAACGAAATATGGAGGGATCTTGCCTTCAGTATTACCACCAAACATTATTTTTTCATCAATTCACGTTAAGATCTTAACTAATTCAATTAATTCAATTTAATTCATCTTTTAAACTTGCAATTCAGAAAAAGACTTTATAAATTACAAATTTGATTTCTTATTTGTGCTCTGAAAGACTTCCAGACTTCCTTAGCAAAAATAGTAACATAATTTCTAGCCTTTCTAACCATTAACCTTTCCTTGTTTCATGAAATAAATTGCTGACTAAAACACATATAAGAAAATAATATGTTAAAGTATTGCAAAATTCAGCAATTATTCTTCAAGGAAAATGCTAAATGTCTAATTGAAGGGTATACCATAGAGAAGAACTAATTACGGTTTAAGTTCTTAGATCCCACAATAAGACAACAATAGCTAAAGGAACATGGTTTTCCAAACTGATTTGTCAAAGTGTAGAAATTTCGATTTTATTGCGATCTATCATACTTTTTCCGCTTTCATTGAGTTTCATTAGCGGCTGAATGAAAAATGTGTGTAGCCATTGAGTGATTTATTTTCTCGGTGCGCCCAACAATGAAAAGTGGAAAGAAAAAAAACTCATGATATAATCTCCTATAATTCTCCTTCAATGCTCGCGCACTTCTAAGTGAGGCAGGTGAAAAGTAGGATAGATTTTGAGACAAAGAGCTTTTGAAAATGGGAGCACCCAGAGTGACGAAGATTAGAGCCAGATATGCAATTGATATGAGATTTACCCAATAAATTAGCACCCGTGACTCTGGTCGCGCACAGAAAATTCACGTGAGGTGTTCTCATGCTTTGATGCCGTTTCTTTTTGCAGATATGGAGCAGAACTAGTCGCTATTGAATCCTACACGGAGAACAATGTTACACAAGCCATCGCCACTGCTGGTGAGCTCAATAGGAGATCATCGGACAAGTACTGGCTGGGTCTGGCGTCACTGGATGACCTACGAACGAACACACTCGAGTCAGCAGCAGGAACTCTGGTGAGTGACAAATTTCACCCATCTTTCGAAAATGGATTGTAAGAAGCGACTTGTGTCCACGTGTGAGGAATAGCAAATCATTTTCTCTGATTTTTTGATGAGTGTGTATGTCTTTCTCTCATGGGCGACGCATGATATAACGTGAAAGTACTCGGGAGTGGATCTCGCGGTATTGGCAAAGTGCAGACGTGGACAAAAACTCTCTGTAGCAAAGAGTTGTCTGAAAGTCTGTATTTCTCTTTTTCCAACACCCAAGACACTTTTTGCTGTCTACACCAAGAGGCCACCATGAGTGGAATGCTAAGTTGCAAAATCGCGCAAAATAAAAATTTTCAATTGATAGAAATTGCGTCTCCGATTGGGCAGGAAGCATCGACTGGGTGGGTCAATGATCCGCCTCAGGTCTGAATTTCACTAAAGGTCATAACGGAAATTATGGGTACGATTTTAAAGAAGAAAGAGTAAAATCAACTTAAAACATAAATAAATATAAATCTGAGAAATCATTAGAAAGTAGTAGAAAGAAAATAATGTCTGGAAATCGGGAAAAAATAGGATTTTTCTTGGGAAAAATTTGAGGCCTGTTAATAGTCCCTGGATCAACTTATGGGGGGGGAGGTCACCTAAGACCCCAAGTCTCTATCTACAACCGTGTGATCTCTAGACGGAGAAATAGAAAAAACGAACAAACACCCAATTTGGGCAATAAAGAATAATTCCACCTGTATTACCTACAAATCGGGGTCAATTAGGTCAATTTTAACATTATAGCCGAAAAAAGAGACAAAATTATTCTGAATTAGTTTAAAAATTGATAAATTACCATCAATTTTTACTATAACCGGCCACTTGTGCATTTTTAGCCAATCGACGAAATTGCCAAACGTTAAATTGCTGAACTCACGTTGATAAACTCATTATATAAAAGATGAATCGAATCGTGTTAATAATTTTCGACACACTCTCCATTTATATGTCTGACCTTTAAACACGATTCATTTGCTTGCAGGTGTCCCAATACTCGGGCTTCTGGTCACTCCAGCAGCCCGACCCGCGCTCCGGGGAGTGCGTGGCGGTGTCTGTGGCCAATGCGATGCAGTCCTGGGAGTTGAGCACTTGCGAGAGCCTTCTGCCGTTCATGTGCCGCGCCCCAGCGTGCCCACAGAACTCCATTCACTGTGCCAACGGTGCGTGCGTCAATCATGCCTTCAAGTGTGATGGCAATGATGACTGTGGCGATGGCTCAGATGAACTTGATTGTCCGGCTTCGTGTCACTTCCACATGCAGTCTGGTGGGGATGTGATTGAGTCACCCAACTTTCCCCACAAGTACGGTGCTCTGGCCAAGTGCAAATGGACACTGGAGGGTCCACTGGGCAGCAACATTGTACTGCAGTTCCAGGAATTTGACACGGAGAAGACATTCGACACTGTTCAGGTGCTGGTCGGTGGCAGGACCGAGGACAAGTCCGTATCCCTGGCCACGCTTTCGGGTAAACTGGATCTGAATAGTAAGCCCTTTGTCACAGCTTCGAATTTCATGATTGTGAAATTCGTCACGGATGGCAGTGTTGAGAGGAAGGGCTTCAGAGCCACATGGAAGACAGAACCACAAGTCTGCAGTGGAACACTTCAAGCCACATCTCAAGGACAAATGCTGACCAGCCCTGGATATCCGAAAGTCTACCCCGGTGGTCTTGAATGTCTGTATATCATTCAGGCTCAGCCTGGTAGAATCATCTCCCTGGAAGTACAAGATTTGGACCTCAATCCTGTTCAGGACTATGTCCTCGTCAGAGATGGCGACAGTCCTAAGAGTCGCCCAATCGCCAGACTAACGGGTCAGGCCAGGGACAATGTGAACGTGATCATGTCGACGGGAAGCAAACTTTACGTGTACTTCAAGACAAATCTCGGAGACTCACGCAAGGGCTTCAGCTTGCGTTACACCCAAGGCTGCAAGGCCACGATCTTCGCTCGCAACGGCACCGTGGCCTCACCAGCTTTTGGACTCACTGACTACCCAAGCAATCAAGAATGCCTGTTCAAGATCAAGAATCCCACCGGAGGACCGCTATCGCTACGCTTCAGCAGCTTTAACGTCCACCAGACGGACTTCGTTCAAGTGTTTGATGGTGCCTCAACGTCGGGACTACGACTGCATTCAGGACAAGGATTCACTGGACCAACTAAACCAAAACTAACTCTCACAGCCTCATCTGGAGAACTCTTGCTGAAATTCGTATCGGATGCTCTGCATAACAATCCTGGTTGGTCAGCGGTCTTCTCAGCTGATTGTCCAGACCTGAAGCCAGGACATGGAGCTCTGGCTTCCTCAAGGGACACCGCTTTCGGAACGGTGATCTCCTTCACTTGCCCCGTGGGTCAGGAATTCGCCACAGGAAAGAACAAGCTCAGCACAACGTGTCAAGAGAGTGGAAAGTGGAGCATCGAATATATTCCCAAGTGCCAGGAGGTGTACTGCGGTCCAGTACCTCAAATCGACAACGGATTCTCAATTGGATCGTCCAATGTGACCTACAGAGGAATCGCCATGTATCAATGCTATGCGGGATTCGCCTTCCCATCGGGAAGTCCCATTGAGAAAATCTCCTGCTTGGCCGATGGACGCTGGGAGAGACAACCGGCATGCTTAGCTTCGCAGTGCTCACCCCTGCCCGAAGTAGCAAACGCCAATGTCACTCTCTTGAATGGCGGAGGACGCAGCTACGGCACAATCGTCAGTTTCGAATGTGCTCCAGGATATGAGAGAACCGGAGCTCCTGTATTGATTTGCATGTCCAACGGCACATGGAGCAATGATGTGCCTCGATGCTCAAGGAAGCGTTGCTACACTTATCCTGATGTTAAGAACGGTTTCATAGTGGACACAACCAGGCAATACTTCTACGGGGATGAAGCTAGGATACAATGCTACAAGGGATACAAACTTAGTGGAACGAACATTATCAAGTGCGATGAGAACCAAGAATTCAGTAATCTTCCAACTTGTGATGGTAAGTTCTGTTGTCATTGCTTCCTCGCTTTCAAAGAATGCAACGAAGAAACCGTTGTCCTTGCTTGATTACTTTGCAATTCATTGTTTCGCTTTACCTTTCAGATATCAACGAGTGCAGCTCTTCTCAGTGTGATCTGGCATCAACTGAATGCATGAACACTGCTGGCTCCTTCTACTGCCAGTGCAAGAAAGGATTCGCTCCCACCACCGAATGTCGTCCCGTGGGCGATCTTGGACTGGCCAATGGAGGCATATCGGACGATAGCATTACAGTTTCCTCTAGTGAAGAAGGCTACCCCAAGAATCTTCTCCGATTGACCTCGACTGGATGGTGTGGAACCTCAACAGAGCCTGGAAGCAACTGGATTTTGATTGACTTCAAGGCACCAACTATTCTTAGAGGATTCCGAACCATGTCTGTTCAGCGGTCCGACAACATCGTTGCCTTCACCTCTGCCATTCGTCTTCAGTACAACGATGATCTCACTGATGTCTTCAAGGATTACGCCAATCCCGATGGCACAGCCGTAGAGTTCAGAATCCTGGAACCTACTCTGTCCATTCTTAACTTGCCAATTCCTATTGAGGCTCGTTACATTCGTTTCCGCATTCAGGATTATGTTGGATCACCATGTATGCGTCTCGAAGCTATGGGATGTACCCGTTTAGACTGCGTGGATATTAATGAATGCACCAAGAACAACGGAGGATGTGATCAGAAATGTGTCAACTCTCCTGGAAACTACCAGTGCGCCTGCAATTCTGGATACGAACTTTACACAGCCAATGGAACAGCTGGGTAAGTATTTTACCACTATAAAGACCCCCCAATCACAGCGACTAACCATTTGATTTCATCTCAAACAGATACTTCATTGAGTCATCGGAAACTGGTGAGCGTGACGGAGATACTCTGCAGAAGAATAAAACTTGCGTTCCGGTCATGTGTCAATCACTCTCATCGCCTGAGAATGGAAAACTGCTGACAACAAAGGCACAGCACCACTTTGGGGATTTGGTGTCGTTCCAGTGCAACTTCGGTTACGTTATGTCCGGCAGTGCGTCACTCCTCTGTCTCTCCAACGGGCAGTGGAACGCTTCAGTGCCAGAGTGCATGTACGCCAAGTGCGTATCCCTGCCAGATGATAAGCAATCAGGTCTGGCGGTTTTGCGTCCTGATCAGGAGAGCGTTCTTGTGCAATTCCGTGATAACGTCACTCTCACTTGTGGTTCATCTGGTCGAAGGTTGAGGAGTACCGCAAGTTCAGGATTCCGCCAGTGCGTCTACGATCCCAAACCTGGACTCCCGGATTATTGGCTTTCCGGCACTCCTCCAGCTTGTCCAAGAATTGACTGTGGAATGCCAATGGCAACCCCAGGGGCGGAATATGGTCAATTTGTGGATACTAAATACCAGAGCTCTTTCTTCTTCGGTTGCCAGAACACATTCAAACTAGCTGGGCAAACAGGCAAGCACGATAACGTGGTGCGATGCCAACCTAATGGAATTTGGGACTTTGGAGACTTGCGCTGTGAAGGACCCGTTTGTGAAGATCCTGGTCGTCCGAGTGACGGTCTCCAGGTGGCCAGAAGCTACGAGCAGGGATCTGAAGTGTTATTCGGCTGCTCTAGGCCTGGATATATACTCATCAATCCAAGACCGATTACGTGCATGAGAGAACCTGAATGCAAAGTCATCAAGCCACTGGGCATTTCTTCAGGGAAGATTCCTGACAGTGCCATCAATGCTACATCCGAGAGACCAAACTACGAGGCACGCAACATCCGTCTGAACTCAGTGACTGGATGGTGTGGAAAGCAGGAAGCTTTCACATACGTTAGCGTAGATTTGGGAAAGGTTTATCGCGTAAAGGCAATCCTGGTTAAGGGTGTCGTGACCAATGATATCGTGGGTCGTCCTACAGAGATCCGTTTCTTCTACAAGCAGTCAGAGAATGAGAACTACGTAGTTTACTTCCCTAACTTCAATCTCACCATGAGAGATCCTGGAAACTACGGTGAACTGGCAATGATTACGCTGCCTAAGTACGTCCAAGCACGTTTCGTTATCCTGGGCATTGTGAGCTACATGGATAATGCATGCTTGAAGTTCGAACTAATGGGATGTGAGGAACCTAAAACAGAACCGCTACTTGGTTACGACTACGGTTATTCACCTTGTGTAGACAACGAACCACCAGTCTTCCAGAATTGTCCACAACAACCGATCGTAGTGAAGCGAGATGAGAACGGAGGAGTTCTACCCATCAATTTCACAGAACCCACAGCTATTGACAATTCAGGATCAATTGCTCGTTTGGAAGTGAAGCCACAGAGCTTCAAGACTCCTATTCACGTATTCCAAGATACTGTTGTCAAGTATGTAGCTTTCGACTACGATGGCAATGTTGCGATCTGTGAGATCAACATCACAGTTCCAGATGTAACGCCTCCTTTGCTGACTTGTCCTCAAAGCTACGTAATTGAATTAGTCGATAAACAAGATAACTATCTGGTTAACTTCAATGAGACACGAAAGAGGATCAAGACTTCTGACGAATCAGGCGATGTTCATCTCACTTTCATCCCTGAGAGAGCAACCATTCCCATCGGAGCGTTTGAGAACGTTACTGTTGTTGCCAAGGATAGATTCAACAACAAAGCTTCTTGTCATTTCCAAGTCTCCATCCAAGCTACACCATGCGTTGACTGGGAACTTCAACCACCAGTAAATGGGGCCATTAATTGTCTGCCAGGAGACAAGGGTATCGAATGCATTGCAACTTGTCGTCCTGGATTCAGGTTCACCGATGGAGAACCTGTTAAGACCTTCTCCTGTGAGCATTCTCGTCTCTGGCGTCCAACATCCGTTGTTCCAGATTGCGTATCCGAAAATACTCAGCAAGCTGACTACCACGTCACAGCTACAATGACCTACCGCGCTAATGGCGTTGTGGCTCCATCATGTTTGCCTCAGTATCAAGATCTCATGGCTCAGTACTACGGCAATCTCAATCAGGTTCTCTCCCAACGCTGTTCAGCTGTTAATGTTAACATGAATGTGTCTTTTGTGAGATCCGTTCCCACCTTGCTTGAGGACAACGTCTTGAAGATCGACTTCATTCTCGTGATAATTCCGGCAGTGAGACAGCCACAGCTATACGATCTCTGTGGTTCCACACTGAATCTCATTTTTGATCTCGGTGTGCCGTATGCAAGTGCCATCATTGAACCTCTGCTCAACGTGTCCAGCATTGGTAATCAGTGTCCACCGCTACGTGGCCTTAAGAGTTCAATTACACGAGGATTCACATGTAGTGTTGGTGAAGTGCTCAACATGGATACCAATGATGTGCCACGATGTCTGCACTGCCCAGCTGGAACATACGCTGGAGAGGGTCAACGCTCATGCACATACTGTCCACGAGGATTCTACCAGAATCGCGATCGCCAAGGCGCTTGTTTGAGATGTCCACCTGGAACTTACACCCGCGAGGAGGGCTCAAAGGCCGTTGCGGCTTGTGTTCCCGTTTGTGGATACGGAACTTATTCCCCAACGGGTCTTGTGCCATGTCTAGAGTGTCCTAGGAACTCGTACTCAGGAGAACCCCCAAGTGGCGGCTTTAAGGACTGCCAAGCTTGTCCCGCTTCCACTTTCACCTTCCAGCCAGCAGCTGCAGGAAAGGATCGTTGTCGACCAAAGTGCGCTCTGGGAACCTACTCCTCAACGGGATTGGCTCCTTGCTCTCCATGTCCAGTGAACTTCTACCAAGCCATGCCTGGCTCGACGAGTTGCAATGAGTGTCCAACTAATATGAAAACTGACAAACCTGGAGTAACTGGTAGGGAAGACTGCAAGCCAGTAACATGTCAAGAGAACACTTGCCAACATGGTGGATTGTGTATACCCATTGGCCACAGTGTCCAGTGCTTCTGTCCAGCAGGATTCAGTGGTCGTCGCTGCGAAGTAGATATTGACGAGTGTGCATCACAGCCTTGTTTCAACGGTGGAACTTGCATAGATCTTCCTCAAGGATACCGATGCCAATGCCCAGCGGGCTATTCAGGAATGAATTGCCAGGAAGAGGTTTCCGATTGTCGTAATAATACATGCCCAGCCAGAGCTATGTGCAAAAACGAACCAGGATACAATAACTACACTTGCCTTTGCCGAAGTGGATACACAGGAGTTGACTGTGACATTACCATCGATCCTTGTACTGCCAACGGAAATCCCTGTTCCAATGGAGCTACCTGCATTGCTTTGCAACAAGGACGATATAAATGTGAATGTCTGCCAGGATGGGAAGGCCCAGGGTGTGAGGATAACATCGATGACTGCGCTGAACGACCTTGCTTATTGGGAGCCAATTGTACAGATCTAGTAAATGACTTCAGCTGTGCTTGTCCTCTAGGATTCACAGGAAAGAGATGTCAAGAGAAGATCGATCTCTGCCTATCAGAACCATGCAAGCACGGAACCTGTGTGGACAGACTCTTCATCTACGAGTGTGTCTGCCATCCAGGATGGACAGGATCTAATTGTAATGTGAACATCAACGATTGCGCTAGTAGTCCATGTGAGAACGCTGGTCAGTGTATCGACTTGGTGGATGGGTATTCATGCAATTGCGAGCCTGGATACACCGGGAAGAATTGCCAACATCACATCGATGACTGCCAGAGTGATCCTTGCCAGAACGGAGCAACGTGCATTGATCAACTAGATGGCTTCATGTGCAAGTGTCGGCCAGGATTTGTAGGATTACAGTGCGAAGCTGAGATCGATGAGTGTCTTAGCGATCCTTGCAATCCAGTCGGAACAGAGAGATGCCTTGATATGGACAATCGACACACTTGTATCTGTCGGGAAGGTTTCACCGGAGCATCTTGTGAAACGGACATTGATGACTGTGAAAATTCTCCTTGTCTCAATGGTGGAACCTGCCGTGATAGGATTGGAGGATTTGAATGCCAATGTCCTGACGGATGGAGTGGTGAACGATGCCAGAAACAGATCACAATGTGTTCAAGTCAGAAGCCATGCCAGAACGACGCAACTTGCATCGATCTCTTCCAGGACTTCTTCTGCGTGTGTCCCAGTGGAACAGACGGGAAGCAATGTGAAACGGCTCCTGAGAGATGTATCGGAAATCCCTGTATGCACGGTGGGAAGTGTCGTGACTTCGGCTCTGGACTCAACTGCTCCTGTGCATCGGATTACGCAGGTATTGGCTGCCAATACGAATTCGACGCTTGTGAGGCCGGAATCTGTGAGAACGGAGCAACTTGCATTGACAACGGAGCTGGATATCAGTGTATCTGTGCGCCAGGATTCACAGGACAGAACTGTGAAAAGGACATTGTGGACTGCAAGGAGAACTCCTGTCCACCAGGAGCTACCTGTGTTGATCTAACTGAGAGATTCTACTGCCAGTGTCCTTTCAATCTCACAGGCGATGATTGCAGAAAGAGTAAGTCGATTACCACTTTAAGATTTAATGAGATTCCTAATGGTATTTCTTCTTTTTAGCCATTCAAGTGGACTACGATCTCTACTTCAGTGATGCTGTGAGATCTACAGCTGCTCAGGTTGTTCCATTCTACACTGGCGGAACTGAAAGTCTCACCCTTGCTATGTGGGTGCAGTTCTCTCAGAAGGACGATGCAGGAATCTTCTACACTCTCTACGCTGTTGACTCTCCACATGTTCCTACCAAGCGAAGAATGCTCCTTCAGGCTCATTCAAGCGGTGTCCAGATTTCCCTGTTCCCAGACCTTCAAGACGCTTTCCTCTCATTCAGGGAATATGCAACTGTGAATGATGGACAATGGCATCATGTGGCTGTTGTCTGGGATGGAAGAGCTGGACAGTTAATGCTGATCACTGAGGGATTAATCGCGTCAAAGGCTGAATATGGTGGTGGAAGACAACTTCCTGAATAGTAAGTTTGATTTCCATAATTCATGGGGTAAACTAAGGCTGATTTGTTGATGAGGTTCTAAACGACAGAACAAGCAAACTAACGAGGATATATGAAATTCAAGTGTTAGATGATGAGTTGTATTCCATTGAGATTTTCTTTGATGTTACTTTTAAATACACAAAGGGACGTAATTCTGATTCATTAGCAAACTTCTTGTTACCAAAAATCTTTATGACGAAGCCTAGACTAATGATCCTTTCTTTACAGCGCATGGGCTGTTCTTGGACGACCTCAACCGGAAGGAGGACTAACTGGTGGAGCCACGTACACTGAAGCTGGATTCCAGGGCAAGATCACGAAAGCCCAGATCTGGGGTCGCGCCCTGGATGTAACGTCTGAACTTCAGAAACAAGTCCGTGACTGCCGCAGTGAACCTGTCCTCTATCGAGGTCTCAT
>CAKKOB020001221.1:8933-20920 GCA_918844115.2 Phlebotomus perniciosus | reverse complement strand
TGGGGTGAGGAAAGTGCTCAACAGTGAAAAGACCCTCAACAGTATTCCGTGGAAAGTGGAGACTTTCGATGAAACAGGAAGTGAGGCTGAAATTGAGGAAGTGAACAATTTAGTGGAAGGATATTCAGTGATTCGGAAATTGTGTGATAATTGTTGGAGGTATATAACAAAAAAGAGAAAAAGCGATCCAATGCATTGAAATTATGAGTAGAAAGAAGAGTGGAAATTTTCGCGCCATCGACAATTTTGCCTGCATCTCGGCGTTAAATAGTGTTTAATTTCCCGCTCTTTTTTTCTCTCTCTCTCTTGCAGAACCACGGTGGGGTGCAGCGATCCGATTGAGTCCAGAACCCACTCCCATCTGGACTCAACATCCCAATCCCCCTCCATGCCGTCGGTGGAGCGTCCGGCCGGCGGGGCGCTGGCCCTCCACTATGCCGCCGCACGTGGCTGCCTCGACTGCGTCCGGCTACTTGTGGAGGCAACCCCGGACATCAGGTGAGTCTGCCAATTAGCTTAGTCACTGATGAAATGGCATCTGTGCCTCAGATTGTCAGGCAATCTCCACGATTTCTCCATATTTTCCATTCTTTGACCAAGATTTCTTGTCGCGCGACAAGAGGTAATTTAATGAGATTTTCCGAGGGGCGAGTCAGTTGGCAAAGAGGCGGACATATTGTTTGATGAGATGACTTGGAGAGATTGATTTGAACATAAATATTCAGAAAGAATTTCTTTTAACAATTTTTTTAATCAATTTGTAACGTTTAAATTTGTTTTAGTTCTTTTAAACATACGATTATGATTAAGATTAGCGGATATTTTGCCTAAAAGTCGGCAATTTGAATTAGTTTTGCCTAAAAATAGGAGCTTTAAGCAAATGTTGCCTAAATATCGGTAATTTTTCTCTACAATTAGGCATTTTAAATGATATTTGGAATATTTGCCTGAAAATCTTGTTCGTTGTTTAATATCTCATAAAACTTGGATATTTTAAGCAAAATTAGTTGACGATTTATAATATTTAAACTTTGCCTAAAATTCAACCATTTTGATACATTATTCCATGAAATTGATATAGAGGCGATCATTTTATCCCAAAATTAGGCAATATGTCACAAGATTTGCTTGTAATTAGGCAAATCAAATAGGTTTAACTCTCTTTAGCTAGGATTTGCATATTCAAACGATTCAAACTGATTCAAGTGCTTGTGGGTTGATATTTGCCAATTTGAGCAAGATAAATCACTAATGATAAATATAATAAATTCAGCTTAAATCAATCATCCAGCTATTTCCTGAATTTATGTAATTACAGACTTTAAGAAAAATGAAACAGTTACAAGAAGATTTTTAAATGTTTTTCTATTTCTTCTTCGGAAATGAATTAACCAAACAGTAGTTATTATTTAACCATCGTTCTTTTGAGTATTCTTTCCACCAAAATGATTAATGCAATTTTAATGTAACCCCATTTGTACAAATCTCATGGCAATGACACGCCCCTCGGGAGATTTTCTTCATCCTCTTTAAATATGTGGCAAAGTAGAAATGCCAGAGAAAACGGCTCTTGCAGTCCTGTTTTCTTGTCTCATTGCGCTCACTTCTCTGGGTTAACGGCGAATTGGCTGACCATAAGATGGGTTGAAGAGGAAAAGACAGTCAAGTGGTGCACATTAATTGCACTGGCTGTAAGAATATTAAAGCATCCAGTGGGATTGGGCACTTATTAGAATTTAGATCTCCCAAGTTTATCTTACCATGAAGGAATGGCCTCAAGAGTGCTCCATTTCTAGGTCACTGGAAATTCAAAGAGAATTAGATTCTCTTCTGCGTCAATATCTTGACAAGATAATTCGGTTACATGTTGATTTGGACAATTTTTGAACGAAAAGAAATAATAGTTAATTTACGGAGCAGGGGGAGGGGTGGTGGTAAAAAAGGTGGAAGAAATTGAAACAATATACAGAAGAAATAATTAACGCTGTGTGATTTTTCAATCGCGCGCTTGGAAGAGGTAAAAAAAAAAGAGTAATAATCGCATTTTTATACCACCACATGTGTGCATGTTTTCAACACAGTTGCAGGAATGGAAAGAAATTTTCAAGAGCATGGCTATGATCAGACATTGCGGTGAAAGAAGTGGTGGTCTTTGCCGCATTCAACTCCCAATCGAATTAAGTTTACCTTTATTCGTATTTCGCGTTTCGAGTCGTTAACACCGCGTTTCACCTGCTCATTGTGTGTTTCTACCAACTGGAATGCAAATTTGTGTTACGGATTTGATTCTTCAACGTGTTGTTCTTCCGAGAATTTATCCCGGAACATTTTCTATTTTAAATTGCCTTCTTGTGCTTCTGGGGTGAAGAGTGTTTTGTGTTGGAGAGGAAATTCTATTGGCATTTTGATGTAGCTGATCTCTTGGGTGAATTTTTTTCTTCTATCTCTCGATTCGTTAGGCGAGTGTGAAGATTACAAATGTGAGATAGAGTGCAAAAAAAGAAAATTTCAACCAGGTGGCACACAATAATTGTTCCATTCTGATAAATCATGTGACATAAATCTTGATGTGCAATTTCTTGCAGTCATGCTGGGCGAAAATTCTCCATCTCAAAATTATAAAGTCAAAAATCCATGCTCAATGACTCTGCGGAGATTTGAAAAGAAATATTTAACACCCATCGCGCATTTCCAATCTTTCATTGTTCTTTTGATTTCATACCTCTTTAATGGGCGGCGGGTGAAAGAAAAATTGTGAGAGAGATGCTCTCGCCACTGGCGATGCAATTGCATTGTGTGCATCAGCGTAAATGAAACAATTTTTTTTTACACAATCTTTTTGGTATTGCTCTTGGGAATAAAACATTCTGTTTTTCGATTCTATTGAAAATTTTCATTTTTTTTCTCTCTGTTCCATTTTTTTCATCTCTTTTTTCTTACCTTTTCTTTCACCGCGATTGTGTGCCGGAGAAGAGAGTTTATTTTTTCTTTCTCTCCTTCTTCAAGAGAAAGCATTTTCCCTCAATGTCAGACGAAGGTGTAATTATATAAAAATTCCAATAGAATTTTTCTTTCTTTTCAAATGTGTAACAAGAAATTGAGAAGATCGTGGAAAATTGTTATTAACACCTCAATAGCTACCCATTTCACATGGGTTAATGTTTGATTGAGTGAAAGGTTGTGGGGGAAGAAAAGTGTCCGTGAAAATCCCAGCATCGCGCGCAAGATCATCTGAGATGATATCAAATGTCTCAGCATCACGGAGAATTAAGAATAGCAATGTTACAATGCGTGGAGCATATTTTGGTGCTGCTGACAAAGATAAATTCAATCCATCCCTCAAGAACATCTCAAACATCGTCAGGTGAGAGAAGGCGTCAAAAAAATGCAGTCACGAAATATAAAAAAGATTATGTTAAATGAGTCTACAAAGTCAATAAACCCCTGTGGTATTCGCGCAATGTTTGATTATTTAACAAAAATATATATACAACAACATTTCCGGATAGTTTGTTAATTGTTGTACACAACAATTGTATGGAGTTTGTGCGTTCATTATCTGGTTCACTTGATGCAAACTGCATTTTTGCCATGATTAGAATAATTGATAATTATGGGTACATATAAAATACATTTATGCACTGCACACCATCCAATAAAATTGGAATTTCATGTTTTCAGACAATTTTAACGCGTATTTTTACACGAAAAAAAGAACTGAGCGCGCGATTCCCCTTGAGTGAAAGACACGAAAGTGTGTTTCCACAGCTTCATGATTAGCCATCCACTTGCATAAGAAGGAAAAAGAGATGGGTATAAAAAATATCATTAATACAGATATATATTATGCATAATCAATATCCCCGAAATTGCTGTGACTTTTGTTTTATGCTTGGATGAATTACTCAATATTTTACTTAATCGCGACAATTTGGCCGAGGGGCGGACAATTGAATCGAAAATAGGAAGCATGGGGCTTAAAAGTAAATTTGCATAGTATAGTTTTCTCAATAGATGGCACGCCAGACAGTAGAAAAAAAAGATTATTATCTCAATAACCTGTTTCATCACTTATATTTTGAATTTTTAAATCCCTTATTAATATTTCTGTTATTATAATTTCCTAATTATTAATTCCGTTGTAATCTTACGTCAATTGTTTAACGCTTTAATAAATCAAGAGATTTTTGAAAGTGAGATTAAATTTGAAATTGCCGGAAGCCACTTCCTCAGATGACATTAATTTTTAAAGCCTTAAATATTATGATGAATTGCGAATCATCTGCCATAACTTTAATTTCTGTCCATTACGCAACTCTAATCGCATGAGTTGTCGCCTTTATCTTTAATTTTTGCGAGGTGTGGTAATTTTATTACTTACACGCCCCATGAACTTTTTTAATCTCTCAAAATGATACAAAATTGTTCTTCGCCATGGGAAAAATTCATGATGATTTTTTGTGTTGATCGAGCATTACGCAATTCAATTGGGGAGATTATTTGACTTTTAAAATTTCTATGTTGCACCAATGAACAAAATTACGTTGAACGGATAAGAAGTCACAGTCGATGGAATATTAATTGGGAATTTCTCCATCGAGGTGGTTTTTTTTCTTGGCCTCAGATTTCTTTTATAAAGTGCTGCAAGATCGCGGAAATTAATGGTGATCATTCAATTTGGAGCAAAGAACAAACAACACGAAATCAATTGAGAAAACATGATTTCTTTTATCAATTGTGCGCTTCTTAAACGTGAGCACACGACCACGTTTGTCCTTTTTTGCACAATGCCTCGTTAATTCCGCGCACGAGACTTTCAAGATCAGCAATATACCTGCTGATCGGCGCAGGTGAGCCGCTTTTGGCTAAAAATTGTCATTTAACTATAATTTTAATGATCTCACATGATCTTGTGGCGGCGAAGAAGAAGAAAGGCAATTATTTGTCCTCCTTGTTGAGTCTCAATTGAGATCACAGCTCTTCAGAGTTTCTATATCGTTAACATTTTTTTAAGTAAAAGAAGTGGAGATTGTTTGATAGCAATTGAGCGCGATATTTGCAACAATTCAGCAACATTCTCTCGAATTAAGGGAGTATGCAAATATCATGTTAATTCCGCATAAAGCTGTAAAAGAAGCAAATAAATGACTCTTTCTTCGCAACATCTTTCTCTCAAACAGAGATGGGCATGAGATTGAGAGAGAGGGAGACGAAAAAAACAAGATTTTATTATGCTCATCAAAGATGAAATACAACAGTGAGAATAAAGAAAGTAAGTCACGTCATGTTGGCTGCATTATTTTTGCAATTTAATTTTTCAAAGTTATTTTACTAATAAAATCTTGCAAGCAATATTTACTGAGAGCTTCTTTATACCTCTAAAAAAATAAAAAAATGTTCGGTGCCTCAATAAAATTAATACGATTCCGCTTTTGCATCCAAACACTTTCCATATATTAATTTCACTTTGAGGTAAACAAACACGAAATTTCACTCACAAAAACTGAGTGTTTGATACAAAATTGAACCCCAGCGGGGCACAAATTTCCTCTTGCCTATACTATTTATTTATTTTAATTATACTAAGTGCGATTATTGTGGCTACTAAAGCGTGACCAACTTCCATACTGGTCACTACTTTAGACAGTAAAAAAAGATCTCTTTTTTGGGTGGAGCTCGCGGGGGTGTTGATGGGCGCACAAAGGCGATTCACGGGTAAATACACCACGTGCAATTTTTTGTTATTCCGCCCACCGAAAAAAATTGCTACTTGAAAAAAATAAAATTAAAACGAAACAATAATTCCGTAACCTCCTCCATGATTTTTTAATCATACACAGTAGAGCATATTTTGAAGGAGAGCATAAAAAGCGCGGCAGGAAAATAAATAAAAGACTTTCACCGTTTTCTGCACTTTACAATTTGTAATTAAAAATTGTGTCTTATATATGAAAAATAGCGAGAAGTCATATAAATCAGGAAAACACGGACGCGCACTCTTACTTTTTAGTTGGTATAAAGTCAATTTGGCGGAAAACGAAAGACTTCAATGCGTCAGCGACGAACCTTAACTTTCGTAGGTTTTTTCTTATAGCGACACCCAAACAAATTTACCATAGAAAAAATGTATTAAAATTCTGTTAGTTTTTTCTTCTAAATCACGACAATGTGTGTGGGGAAGATTGACATTTTCCCAAAAGTCCATGAAATCCGTAATTTGAATACTTGATTGAATTTCCTGGGGTAATAAATTACCCAGATTGATGGGAATTGGATCACAAGGAGAACGAGAGTTCCATCGAAAGTGTCCAATTGCTGCGAAAATATCATTTTCGATGGACTTTCATTGAAAGTTTAATTGAGAATCAATTGCACACTCTCGAAATAAACACATTTCGATGGTGAAAGAGAAATAAAAATTGTGTAATTTGCATGGCTTAATTTTAATTGACAACACGTGAAAATGAAAGCACTTTTTTCTTTCTCCCAAATTTAATGTCGATCGTGCTCTGGTGATTTTTTTCTTCGTGAACTGAATGTATGGAAAATGATTCAGTTTGCATGGAAATGATATGAAAACAAAGAACAAGAAATTGCGCAGATTTAAAACATTTGGGCATTTTTTTTTTCATGACATTGCATTTGCATGTGTCCGATTTTTTGACAATTGCTGCATTTTTTCCTAGTATAGAAATTCCATAATTTCTTGTAAACTCATGAAAGCTATGACTATTTCAAATGTCTCTTCAAGTGTTAGTTTTTCAAATTCTCGTCTTGGCTATTGAAAATTGTAGCAGAATAGCGACGAGCGGAACGCGAGACAAAGTGGTAATTCCAGTTTGTTCAGTGGATAGGAAGAAATTCTGCCCATTTGACAGAAGTAGGTTAGTGCTGTGTTCTTTTTCTTCCTCAATCGTCCAACGGTTGCCTCCAGTTGCTCCACTGTCTGTATTTATCACTTAATCATACAGCTGATGAAACATGACTCTTACTCAGAGAGACTATATAGTGACACTGATTTATTGCATTGCGCTTCCTCGCTCAGAACTATGTGCAGTCGATTTTTCTTAATGATGCAAAGGAAAAGCGTTTGTGGAAAAAGTACGGAAAAATTTGGTGCAAAAGAGATGGAGAAATGAGAAGTGAATTCTGGAAATTGTGAAAGTTTGTGTTAAATTGTAATTGCCAGCTGTAAGATTTGGATCATTTTTGACTAAATCTCTTCTTTTATGCCCAAATCAGTGGATAATCGCTTTTCTGTTCACCTTTCTCGATCTCATCATATTATACTGAGAAATGCCTATCAGAAGTTGGATGTTAAGCGTTTTGCTCATCGCATGAGTGATTTCTGAATTTATATTAGTGCTCTGTATCTGTTTTTAGAGCCAAACAAATCCAGCCAAAATCCACAGTGAGAGGGAGAGAAGAGTTTTTTTTCTCAAATTATTTATCTCTTCTTATTCTTACTCGCTCTAATAATTAGATGTGTAAAAAAAGGTTGACTCTCAAAATTGTCTGCTTTTTCTTCAACAATCTCTCTGTTTCTCTCTGGTTTTCAGTGCCAACACGCAGATGGACAACGACGTGACTCCTGTTTATCTGGCCGCTCAGGAGGGCCATCTGGAGGTGTTGAAGTTCCTCGTGTTGGAGGCTGGCGGGTCACTGTACGTGCGTGCACGCGATGGCATGGCACCCATTCATGCGGCCTCGCAGATGGGATGCCTAGACTGTTTGAAATGGATGGTGAGTTGTTTAAATCTGTTCCACTATTTGTTGCAAAAATATTTGCCTCGAGGTGGAGAAAATCAATGTATGAGGCAATAATGTTCGATTTGCAATTATCGTCAATTAGAGTGATATTTTCAATTGCCTATCTCCAACATTGAACGTGACATTTAATCTTTTAGATAATCTCGTTTACTCGCGTGCATTTCATATTTGGCTATGATCGCTTTTTGCAAAGCAAGATGAGAGCCAAGAAATCTAATTCCTTCACTCATAACGGACTGATGATTGGTGGTTGATTAGAGAATGAGCGGAAAACTTGTTCTTCATCAACTTTACTCTATTTATTGGCACAATTATGTGGCGGATTACCCGATATGTCCTCCCGAGTGAAGATCAGGGAATTATTGCTGAATTGGTCGGTAAAGAGAGAAAAACAGGAAAGGTATAAAGAAAGACCGTTAGCGATATATCTCGCTATGTATTGATTTGCTAAACACCAAGACGTCTCTCTTCACCGTTTTCTTTGGTGTACGGGAATCTCTTGGATCAGGCCTTGCAACTGTTGAAGGTCATCGCATTTCTTCGCTCTTGTGATCTCTGGGCAATTGATCTTCACCTCTGGCAAAGCGGCATTCAAAGGGGCGACTCAAATCGCGATATGAGAGACAATTAATTGTTAAACAATTATTAATATTCCTTTTGAATAATTACGAATTTTCAATATTTTCAAATTTGAATTTTAACGAACTTTCGATAAAATCTTTTTTTCCGCGAAATGCAAAATCCAGGGCATTTGAATTTGAAATAAATCACCCCTTAAGCTCCGCGGAAATGCATGCAATGCAAAATTTATGCTATTAAATGTGGAGCAAAGATAAGGACAGAACATTCATCTCTAATGATCTGCGTTGCAGGTTGAGGAACAAGGAGTTGATCCCAATCTGCGGGATGGTGATGGGGCGACACCACTTCACTTTGCCGCCTCCCGTGGCCACTTGACGGCCGTCCGGTGGCTCCTCAATCACGGTGCTCGCCTGTCGCTCGATAAATATGGAAAGAGTCCAATTAACGATGCCGCTGAGAATCAACAAGTGGAAGTGAGTCTCTCCTCCCTCTACTTTTGCACCAGAAGCATGTTGTTTTTTTTTTCTTTATCTCATTTTGGGCTGATTTTCTCTCTCGCTATAGTGCCTCAATGTGCTGGTGCAGCACGGCACCACGCCGGATCACAATTCGGAGGGGAACTATCGCTCCAAGGTGAGCAAGAAGTACAGCAATGGCTACTACAGTGCCAAGCAGTCGTCACACCACATGGCGGGTAATCAGGAGCGCCACAAAGTCACATCCAAGTCCTCATCGGCCCACAGTTCCGACACAGAGCCCTTCTATCTGCATCCGCCCACGCGTCAGGATGGCGTCTACACGCGATCACGATCACCACCGGATCAGTCGGTCTACTCACCGGTGGTGCCCAATGATGGTCTCTACGTGAATCCCATGCGGAATGGCTCACTCACACCACCCAGTCCCGGTGGCAGCATCTCTGGGGAATCGTTCTACCTGCACGATCCACAGGAAGTCATCTACAATCGGGTTAAGGATCTCTTTGACTCGGATAGCAGTAACAAAGACGGCAGCACAGGTGGAGGATCACATCCAAATGCCCTGACAGGTGAGAGAAATCTTACAGAGAGACGCCCTCAAAATTTTTTTGGATTCTTATTAACACCAAAAAATGGCCAATTAAATGGAATTTCACTGTTCTGTGAATTTGTGAGTGACGTTAAGATTTTAACATGATCATGTTTTTCACGTCGGATTAACACGCAGTTGAGACCAAATCAAATTTGACTGGGGAAATGGGGGGGAAACAGAGATTTTACGTTTGCTCTAGATTCACTTAAAAGGGCCAAGGTATTTTAATTTTAAACGGGATTCTTGTTTTTTTAAATTTTTGTGGGAAAAATGTTTGAAATTTCTCAAATTTCTATTACGGTTATGACATATTCGGGTTAACTTTTGAATATTGCCCTTAGTCAGAAATTTCTCAAAAGACTTAAAAGTTATGCTAAAATTCTATAGAACTTATGTAGAAACAGTAGCTTTAAAATTATTTTAAAAGCTCAAGAATTTCCCAAACTTATTTACGAGCTTTTAAGAATTTACAAGTTCCAAAAATATTTTTTAAAAAATCTTCATAGAATAATGATTTTTTAAAGAACTTTCAAAGTTCTGATCAGCTCGCATTATTCTTTACAAACTGATTCTAAAGCTATTCTAAATTTTCAAAAATTCTAACAATCTTTCCGAAACTTTGAAATCTCCTTTACTTTTTTCAAAATATTAATGCTTTCGATTGATTCTTGAATCAATTTTGGGATTGAATTGAAAATTAAAAATGTAATAAGATCAAATCATGTGTTATAGAACGTTTCTTCGTTTAACAAACATTTAAATAATAGTCCAAATTTTGATTGGGACTATTATTGAACTGTTCCATAAGACAAGATATTCCATAAGACATGCCGGGATCCTACCTATTCAAAAAATGAAATGATCTTGCTTTAACAGTAACCCAAATAGCGATGATCCAAAAACAAGATAAATGAAACATGAAACCAACAAGTGAAAGTATTTCAGTCGAACTCAGATATCATTATCCTTGGACTTAAGCTAATTTTGAGACATCTAATTTGAATTGGAAATTGATGATCACAATTCGCACAAAACATGAAGAACTTTTTATCAAAGTTTATTTTTCTAAAGTTCAAACAGTCTAAACTAAAATTTCAATGCAAATTTTTTAATTATCTTGAAGATTCTTCTGAAATCAACATTTCACGGTTTTAACTTCTCTCTTAACATAATTGCTCATAATGATAATGTAAATAATTGTTAACAGTATTGTACAATTTTCTCAGTTGAATCGTGATTTGAGCGTTACAAATGTTTTTACTATATTCTCTCATCGCTTATAATGAATTAGTTTCCATAAGTAATTTTTCAAAGATCACCGTTACAAGACAAACTTATTCATTGATAAATTCTTGCATTTACCACCAGTCCAAGTGGAAGTCCACTCCAGCAGTAGCGGTGCTGGAAGTGGGTCCGAAGAGAGTCTGTCGGTGGCATCATCGGCTTCAGACACGGCTCCCGCAATTCCTTCGCTGAATCGTTCCGGCGGAGCCAATATAGCCACAAGTGGCCACGATCACGACTACGAGGACATTTATTTGGTGCGCGAGGAGGCGCATGGGTCACCCGTGAAGGCGCCCCACGCCAAGGGGGCGCAGGGGAGGAGTCGCTCGCGCGACAGTGGGTCACACAGTCGTTCGGCGAGCGCCAGCTCCAACCACAGCAATGACATCGTGGTGCAGTACTCGAGTGGGGGCGTCAGTAATTTGCTGAAGAAGCGCAACATCCTCAAGGACTCAACGGCGGCCAAGGGGAAGTACGACATCCCGCGCAAGACCACCGAGGTGTACAACTCAAAGAACTTCCCGGGCAGCAAGAGTAGCTCGCCGGTGCTCAAGAACGACACGTACGAGAGTGTTTGCTCGCCAGAGGACACACAGGAACGCCTCAAGATGGCACAGAAGCACGCCAATGGGAGTGTTAGTGGAGCAAGACAACTCCTCAAGAGAGTCGTCTCGGCGCCGATTACCAACAATGAAACCAAGGGTGAGTGTCTTGACTTAGAAAAAGATTGAAAAGCTAAAAGATTTCCCCAAAAGCTCTGAACAAATTGGTTAAGTTTAAAAAATCCATAAGCTCTACAGAAATCTAAGAGTTTAAAAGTAACAAAAAGCTCATAAGTGTTTTTAAAAAAGAAAAGCTGCTGAAACCTAAGCAAGATATCTGAAAGCTCTAAAATTTTTGAATTCCTATGGGAAGTTATAAAAGCTTTTATAAATTTTTCAGTAGCTTTAGAAAACTAAAGCTCAAAATTTTTTAAAGCTCAAGAATTCTTATAATACATCTTACCTAATTTCCATAAAATTGATTAAAAGCTGAAGTGCTTTTTGTAAGCTTAAAAAATTTCAAAAGCGTTACAATAATTTGTACAGAATTTTGTAAATTTTCAAGGCAAAATTTCGAGACTTTTTGAAGGCTTTTTTGTGCTCAACAACATATAAAAGGTTTAGAGAAATCGTTTTTAAAATTTTTCGAAAAAATCCGGATTTGAAGTTAGACTTGTTTCAGAACATTCAGCATTCTGCACTATTAAAAAATTGTAAAAGGAATTTTCCGGAAAAACT
>CAKKOB020001220.1:0-12915 GCA_918844115.2 Phlebotomus perniciosus | reverse complement strand
TATAATGAAGCGTCTTCAACTATGAGACAGATGAAAAATTTTAAGGAGAAAAAAGAAGGCAGACAGCAGAAAGAGACTCCGTTGAGTCCCCATTATAAGATATGATGAAAAATGCAAGAGACTCGGTTTAATTGGCACAAAAACCGGTGAATTTTTCGCTACTAATGCGCAAATTGCGCCGTGCTGTGATGAAATTCTGTTCCTTGAAATCTTCTAGAGCGAAGTGTGAGAACCGCCACAAATCACACTTGAACTGAAATAATGTTTTCCATCATGATCTTCCATTCTTGCGACCAAAAAGATATACATAACATTGTTTACCAATCTCATCTTCCTGACGCCTGGGTGGGTATGGAAAAAAATAAACAGCAACAATAGCTAAAGAATTCCCTGGTGCGCGGAGTAGCAAAAAAGCGTATTTGTAGCTCACTTAATTTTAATATAATGCTCAAATCACATTACAATAATTCCCATCTCACGTCTTCCCACTGCATCTCACTCTCGCACTCCTCCTGGCATTCCACTATTCTTGCTTACAATCTGATAATACTGATTTATACACTCCTAGACGCTAAATAGCAATATTGATTACACGTGACGGATCAGATGATGTTGATGCTCCGCGGCTCTAATCTTGTGCACTCTTTGGCTCAAATATAATTTTCTCACGCGATATTGATCATCAGTGGCCAAAAGCCCACACAATGCCTCCATTCTTCCTGTCCGAGAATAATCTCATATCGCATTCTCATGTTCAGCATCACCCAAACTGTTAATCTCTTTTAATGGACAACGACTCCTCTATATGGTTAAATAACTCAAAAAATTTTACAATATAGCAAGAAGAAGAAACAGCAAAGCCATGGAGCTTCGATGAAATTCCAATTTCTTGGCAAAGTCTTAAGATAACGGTCAAAACTAATATCCAATGGTGTGTTATTTCATAAACAAATCGAATGAGAAATATGGCAAAAGAATCAGTAAATGACCTTAACTTATTAGTAATCGAGCAATCGCCTAACTGAAAGCGGGCTTCTTTTGCAGTTTCACCCAAGAAAAACGCAAAAGAAGTGCAAAAAAGTTGTGGTATAAAGATGCGTTTTTCTGTAGAAATTCTCAATGAGTGTACTTTTCACAATTAGCAATTGTCTAATTAAATTCACGTAAACGACTCAATTTAATGGTGTTAAATTCCCATTACGCGATTCATTGTTACATCAACACACACCTTTTGCAGCGTGTAACTGAAATTCCAGGCATTTTTCGAGAAAAAAGAATCACAGAGAAGAAGAAGACTCATTATAGACGCACTCACGCATGAGTTTTCTACTCTTGAACATTTTACAATACAAAGATCGGTTGAATTTTCTAGTATATTGTGTACAAAAAAATCAAAAGAATTGCTATTGTTTCCTCCCCGGGGCAAATGATCGAGTTCGCAAACGGTCGAAGATGTTGGAATAGATCTCTCTTGTATAATTCTAAGTTGGATCTTGCTGATGAGAAGTTCTTAAAGTGATTTGTGGTCCATTTGGAAGAAAATTTGTGAAGAACTTTCTACGTGGAGGGCATGATGACTAATTGAAATCGAGCTGCCAATTGGAGGTCTTTCACTCCACTTATGGCGAATCACTTTAGTTGCAATTGATTGGCACACGCGCGCGTCGACTCGTAAATTTTACAGCAATGAATGGTAGAAAAAAAGCCATCTAATTCAGGTCGCCACATATGCTCAGCCTCACCAGCCATTCTAAACTCCGCATCGACATTTGCATCGCGGGGTAAAATGGAAATTTTTGCAAATTTATCTCAATATCTCTTGTGTACCTGCAACAGCATATTTGCATTTTCACTTGGGAAGTCTTCTTGTATTGGCAAAGAACACTACACTGTTTTGATGCAGACTCACGTATTATTTACACAATGACCACCCAACCAACAGCCAAAGCGATGGCGTTAGGTGATCACCAATAAGAAATTGTTATAAGAGAGAAACCTTTGAAAGTTTTGTGATTGTTCTGATTCTTTAATTGACTTATTGAATAAAAATAAATCAAAAAATATAGTCACGTGAGGTAATAAATATTTTTCTTGAATTCCTCAATTTTTCAAACTGTGGTCCACCTTTTTTTCTTCACGACATCTATAAATTCTTAAGAATGAGTAACAACTTGAAGCCGTGCAGCATTTACCCGAGGAGTCAATATATTCTGAGTGCCCTGTTCACACAACAAAGCCACATTATTCGAGTACATTGCACCTGATTGTTGTGTTGTGGTTTTGCTCTCAGGTGCGCGCCACTTTATGGAGCTCGTTGCACTTGGACGTTTCTATAGTGCTTCGTCTATTTTTATTCAAAATCACACCCATACATCCGACCCTCGCACTTTTCTCAGCATCTCTCTCCATGAGATGCCTCATCTGGCTGCCCATGGAATCTCCAGGTTCATGTGAGAAAACCATCTTATGGGCATTGTTGGTGCGAGAATCACTTAATTCTTGTAAAGATTCGTGAGAGGATTCTCCATCCAACGCGACCCGAAAAGTCTCTCACATGATGAAATGGAAATTTCCCCCCTCTCACCATCCAAGTGGGAATTGGAGAATCCCAAAGGTTCTTCCATGCTAGCTCTGAGAAAATCACAGTCACATGACGTGAAAGAAGAAATCACGAATGCGTGGCAACATTCAGTCAATTTACAATTAACCTCTATATCTACACACATGAGAGGTATGAGAAATGGGATGCGGGACACGAGAGATGTGAATTTACATTGGAATTGCGAGTTGAGAATTAGCCTGGAAAGTGACGTGCATTGATGCATTTTTAGCCATCAGCAAACACTCAAATGACTCCCCGGTGAGTAAATTTATGTTCTGTATAATTACATGGATACTTTTGTAAAACACAAAAAATACAATAAATTAATGTTATTGCCAGAGACCAGAGGGGAGAAAAAATTTCACTTTAATCCACACACACCGAAAAATTTCACCCCACCTCCTTCTTCCCCCTTTTATTGGTCACTCGTGTCGAATACAAAAGAAAATATAAAACATCGCGGCTTCGAGGTGTGCAAAGAGACTGAGAGAGAGAGAATAAAAGAATATCCACTTCGACCTCATTCACCTATGCAAAATGTGTGTATACCAGGTAAATATAGAAATTGATACCTTCCTATAATTTATTGTGTTGCTAGTGTCGATATATGGAACAAAAATTGAATATTTTTTCCTACACTTGGAGAAACAACACTTTAAATGGAGGTGGCGACAACATATGAGAGGAGGTGAAATAGTTATGGAAATTTATGAAAGCGCACATATATAGTCATTGAGAGATCAATTTTCGTCCAAAACAGTAAATAAATATGCCAATAATTCGCATAACATTTATTATTTCATTCCTAGGTTTGAAATTTTCATAAACTTAAAAAATAGAGGTGAAACATGTGGCTCAATGGTGCAATGGGAAGTGCATTAAGGGGGAGTGGGAGGGCCACTCCATACCGCAGAGTGAAAATTAAAAATGAATTATTTTGCTCAATATTGGGGCAAATGTAAAAAGCCTAATAGTAGTTTCATTATTAAATATTAATATAGTGAAGGAGTGAAAAAAGTGGAAAAATTGGTCAATCGGCAAATTGCCAAACTTGAATAGTAATTAAAGATCAAGTAACACCCTTTCACCTGACACAGAATTGGCAATAATTTCTGTTGTGGTCGCAGTTTTTCGCATGTTCTGTTCATGGTACTAAGTGACCGACAAAAGTTGGTATGAAATGCTGGGTGTATTGTGATATCTTCATGTGAAATGAAATCGAAAGAGCCCCAAGAGAGCCCAACACTGTTTCATTACGAGCATGCAATCCAGTCCATCAGCAATCAGTGCATGCTCCGGAATTTGTATACATTTAACACTTGAGCATAAAATCTCTCTCTCTAAATGCGATATTGATATAATTTCGCACAGCATAAAGCGATATTAAATATCCTTCTGGAGTATTCGCATTATGTCTTGGGTGAGATTGATGACAGACACCACGATATACTCTTAATTTTTTTCCTTTAAAGGGAATCGAAGATGTAATAATATATAATAAAGTATTTCTGTCTTGGTACTGTTTTTTTTTGTCTCTCCTTCTGTTCCACCATCCACTTTCAAAAACTTTCCAAACTGAAATTTTGATTGAAACTGGTGAAAAACAAGCAAGACGAACAAAATCGCGAATTGCTGATTTATGTTCGCCAAGAGCCACAAAAATTATGTTGTTGTTGAATGAAATTAACATGATTCCTCAATTTCTTCCTTCGCAGCATTGATGCTTGTTTTTTTAGGGTCACATACCCCAAACTAAGAGGTTCTAGTGCCTGTGGAATTTTATGTTTGACTTCTCGTGTGTTTTTTTCGTCAGCCTTGTTTTTCTGCATTGTCAAGAGAAATTGGTTGAAGGAGAAACCTGAGCCCTTCCCATGTGAGGCACAGGAACTATGTTTATGAAAAAATTTAAACAAATATAGAGACGAAAGATCCACAAACCATCAAAACATATATGGTTACCATTTGCATAGGGTGTTTCAAATAAACTATAACAATCTTAAGAATTTAAAGAAAGTTGCAATGGTGGATTAAAATTATTCAAATAATGATGATAAATGTAGCAGAAAAGTGTATTAAAATATGACTATAACAATTGACTTAAGGTAAAATGGAACACCCGATGGTTCCACTCTCATTCCTCTCGAAAAAAAGGTGATGCTTCTGATCCAAAAACTCGCCCACACATTCATTTCACCTCATGTTGGACTCTAACGAGCACTTTTATTTGGTGGCCATACATAATAGGCAGGGGCCTCATTATTTACAATCGGAAGTGCGTTAACATGGAGTGAAAATATGTGGAAGAGACATGGTGAGGAAATGAGATGCCTCATGAGGACAGACAGACGGTAAACAGAGAATTTCAGGGAGTGGAGAGACCAATTCGTGTGGAACCATTCAAGGAGTTGAGATCCCATTTACCAAATTGGACATATTTCCTCAAGCACGAAATATAGTGCTGCGGTTTAATTGCCATTCAATTTGAAGGAATTGAAATATCAAAATGTGGGCTCATTAATCAATTAGGGAGGCCCAAAAATTTGTCTTGCTCCATTCCATCAATGACTCTCTTTTATGTACTTTTAATTGGCTCTGGAAGTTATAACTAATCGTTACCACCGGGCGCAATCAATCTGGTGATCGTTAATTTGTGACGAGGGCAAGAACATATTATCCAAAGTATCCCCCCATGTTAGATTGCTCAATCGAACTTTTTTGCTACTAACCTCTGCTTTTTGCTCCTGGGACAATTTCTTCAAAGCTCCGGCAGCATTTCTCGAGAGAAATTAATGTAATAATTCTCTCGCGCAAGAAGTGAGGAGATCAAAAAAAAAATCTCAAACAATTCTTCCACACTCTGCCACACAAAATTAGCACTTTCAGTTCTCTTATTAGTTCTGCACGTAAGTTAATTTACTTGGGTGGGAAAAAATCTCTCCATGGGACATTAAAGTCCTCTATGCCACCAAATTAATTGGTCCAAATATTGTGAAAATCACGCACGTAACAGTTTCAGCTGCACTTGAAACGTGATCTTTGCTGGTGAAATTTCAAACTTCTCCTCACTTTGGCGATTCCACGAGCAAACTCACACGATCGACTGCGATTCTGCTGCTGATCACGGTGTTAAGTCAACAACTGACGATCATGGCAAAACTTGGAGCTCTCTCAAGTGCTGGAGTTTCTCTGCACTCCCTACCATCGCACCCAACTCACACGCACACCATAATACATTTAAATTCAAATCCAAAAGCTCTCTCTCTCTCTCATGTGCTTTTCAGCACTCAAAAATTTTTACTTTCTCAGGTGTGGTTGGGAACTGTACAAGTGCGATCGATAGAACATCTCTTATGTATCAAGACCGCGCATTAGGTGCTGCATTAAAACACCTGAATGGGATTTTCTTCTTTTAGTAAGTTTCATTGTGGAAGGGGACATCGACTCTGGGTGAAAAGATCATTACCACCGCGATTAGATCGTGTCAATTGAATTGGAACAATTTGTTAAAATAATTGCAGACATTTTTCAACACGGCCACACTTGTGGCAGATGAAAGTAATCCTCTTGTGTGGTAAATCCATTGGGGAAATGGTGGAAAATATCCGATGGGAGAAAAAGTGTAAGTTTGGATTAAAGGCCATACTGCCCGACTAATACATGACACACTTTGCAAATCCCAAGAGAACGACAAGAGGCAGAATGTTTTAGCTGTATGCTCAATATTTAAAGACAATATTTGGAAATTATTTTCATTCATCAGAAGATTAGAGAAGATAAAAGACAAGATTATCTGACAAATTCTGATTGATAACTGATATTTGAGAGACCGTTGATAATTAAATTAATTACAAGCAATATTGCCCCACCGCTCACAGAATGAAAAGACGAGCATAAATAGTGAGAATAAATTTTTGACGAACACTACACTATCCACTTATTTTGCGGTGATCTGACCATTTTACCATTGAATCGAGAATTCTCAACAATAGGAGTTTTGGTATTTTTTTTTCATCCATCGTCATCCACGATGAATAGAAGTGAAAGAGGTAAAGAATTCCATTCATCAGTTTAAGAGAGAAGAAGAATGAATTAAGAGCGGTGACACTTGGGAGAATTCATCCAATGAATTGTGTAAATACGGGTGGAAAATTACGGCCAAACAAACATGGTCACATTCCGCGAAGAAAGTCCATTGCTGGCACTCAATAATAGCACATATAGCCGCAAGAGAGACGGGTCTTTTAATAGATTGCCAAGAAATCTGGTCAAAAGTGACGAATAATCATCATCATAACTGGGTTTGTGGCATCTATCGTTCGTCATTAATTTCACTTCCCGCAGCCGCGCGAAGAGTCCACACTCAAAGAGATTCAATAAATTTATCGATTACAGATACACCGTTTATGAGTTTTCTTTATAGTCACGATGATAGCTTATAGGTGAGATTTTCAACTCGCGATGGCCGTTTTTATTCAACGGCCAAAAGAAAACCAATATTCATCTCCTCGCGCGATCATCATTTTGTTGTGCCAATAAAGTGACTTTTTATTTGCACAAGAGATTATAGCTAATTTTTATCGTGGTTGTGTAAATTGGGAGAAAACAATAGATGAGCACGATGGAGCAATTAGATAATACCACATTTTTGCAACATCTTGAATGTCGTCTGCTTTGGCAAATTATTACCCCAAATACGGGAAAAAGAAGCCACACAATCGTGATGGTATCCCCAAAATGATGGCGCGAAAATGCACATTATGTGCAGCTGAAGTTGACTCAGACGCACCTTGTAAGGTGTCACTCTTGCAATTTCTTTAATTGACGGTATGAGAGCGCGTGACGGTCATTTTTGGATTCAACATAAAAACAATATGACATTTTTGATCTCCCATCGGCGTCCTCTTATAATGTTTTTGTGCGCGAATACTATAAAGTCCGCGGAGAGAGAGCAAAAAAGCAATTTGACTGAGAAAGTGAGTTGCTGGTGATATTCAATTTTTATGATGAATATATCGCCACATGTAATTAGAGGCTTTTGTACTTACATCTTGCGTATTTTTCGAATTTTTCACATTCGACTCCAGTCTTTTAACGTCTTTTCTCATTAGCTCCTTCTTCAGTTGACGCACAATTCGATCTTTGGATTTTATCTCTTCCAACTGCATAAAAAAATAGAGAAAAGTGATATCAAACTGTTAAAATTAATTATAAAAAAATCTCTCTCTCTGCAATCTTCCACGTAAAATTTCATTGAATTAACGAGTGAATTGCAGGTGAAAGAAAAAAGAATAAGGGTCTTTGCACTGTATGATCATTCCAGACACTATTCAAATTAATAGCTAATTTTCCTAACATGCAATTTAAATTCCTGCACGTCTAAAAGATCCCCAGGTATAGAATGGCTTATTGTGAGCTAAAGGAGAGGATTGCAGATGCAGAAAAAATCGTCTCAAGTCGACTCTCTGGCCAATTTTACGGTCAACAAAACAGTATCGTTTCCTATGACGAGTCATGGGTAAAAAATTCCCTACTAAAATCCACCATCAACCGGTCATTAGGAGTACGCGAAAGAGATAGTCTTTTTGCCTCCTTTTGCACATTAAAGGTATTTTGTGGGGATGGTAGGAACTCAAGACAAAAAAAAAGATTGATCCTGAATTTACTCCATCTCTTGCACACACACTCCATCTCCTCTCGCAAGCGATGCAGAACATTCTTGGTGGAGCAGTGAATAGCAGCCCTGAGGCTGTAGTTCCCACGCCATCGCAGCCACATATTGGCCAACACACTGTTGATTCAGTCGTCTTGGCTGCTCCAGGAGCAAGAACGATAGATTACTATTAATTTCCACACTCTTCATTGTGAAGCACACACCATGGGCAGAATTATGTGGATCGCTCAATGGGTGTTTATATCCATCCAGTCAAATGCATGTGATCTCTATACTTTGGGGAGTGCTGGATCAGTCGCCATTTGACATGAACAAGAAACGGGAAACACTCCAGACACCTTAAGATGACAATATCGCTCTGCGTCTCGTCATTTTGCACCACACAATTGCAAACTTGGGTGAATTTATGAGTCACTCGCAGTGTCCGGTACATTGTGCTTTATGGACATGCCATTCGCGCAAGAGGTTGATCATTGTGATAAAAATCATCCTCGCTCTTCGTGCAAGAGTATTTGCATAATTCGCAAAATGTATGCCAATGGGACCATATAAATGACATACAAGAGGGAGTGCTGAGAGGTAATATTCTTAAGCAAACAACAATGTATGGCATATTTGATTCTTTGATACATTGTTCGACCCTATCCCACGACACTATCAAGAGACGCAAGCAACACCGCGATGATGAGGGACTTGAAGCATAAAGAAGATCATGCAAAAATAAGTTATCTTTCGTGATATGCTGCACTGCTAAAAAATGAGTGATTAGAATTCAAAAGAATCAAGAAGTCCCCTCATCAAAAAATACCTTAGTTTAATCTGCAAAAAAGTTGAGATCTTTTTCAGTTTTGAAAAGGAGAAAAAACCCTTTTGGAATTTTCGTCAAATTTCGCCAAACCATTTGCAATCGTGTGAACATTACGACAGACTGCAAAAATTGTGGCATGCATAAGGCGGTAATTTGAGGAGTTCTTCTTCCACCACACACCCAAAAGACTATGTAATTGAAACGGAAACTTAATAGTCTTCCCATCAACTCCGGACATGCCACCCATTCACGATGGTGAAGGTGCACTCGCGAGTCAGACGCGATCACTTGCACAGATCGCCAGGAGGCTCCTCACTATCGTCTGCTCAGCAAGTAAAAGGCGTAATTTTGATTTATTCCCAACACTGACTCGTGCCTCGGGCACTTATCCCCCACTGGGGATTATTATTTCACTTGGTGGAGGAGCATTCTTTTTCGTGAATGATATCGTTCTGTCGCTTCTTTTTTGCGCGCGCTCTTTTCTTCCACCCATCCATTTCGCATCATCCACAATTGCATTCGCAGAGCTCTTATTCTCTCACGTCCCACCCATTCTCTTCTCATCACACTTATCTGGAGTATGAGAAAATGCTCCATACCAGTGTGTGTTGATAATTCCTCTCTCGCTTGGACCATTAAGTGCAAATGCCCTCCCCAAAAAGAGCTCGAATATTCCCGCGATTTGTTCATTCATGAAAATTGATCATGCAGGAATTTTTCGTGGGTCTGATTACTCAATGAATCTTTAACCCCAAGAAATGGGAAAAAAGATGATTATCTTTGCTATTTACTTACCAAACGATAAATTTCAGTTTTGGCAGATTTCGTTATTTGAGTCAATCGGAGCTCGTAAGAATCCTTGAGTTCTCTCATATCGGCAGATTTCCTTTTCTCGGCCTCAGAAGTGATCTGCAAAGAGACGAAGCGATGAATGGGTTTAATCATCTGGTAAAAGTCACATTTCACTCCTCTAAAACACTAATTAAATAGAGTGGCTCGTCTCAATGGGTGAATACATCATTTGTCACCTATTATAAGGAGTAAAAAATCCACAGGCAATTAAGCAAATTGAATGGCTTGAGGTAGACTCAATGGACCCCTCACAGTGAAGCCCGTCAGTTGTGTTTAAATTGTCGATACATATTGAATAGAGATTTGTATCCCCCAAAAACCACATTGTGTGCGCCTGGTGTTTCTCTCCATCTTCCTCCATCTCTGGTTCTAATCCATTCCCTGGATGTGATTGAGTTCTCCTCCATGGCGTTTACCTCAATGTCAGAGTTTAATTGTGATTTATGAATTTGTGGCATTGCAGGGCAATCATTGTTCTGCCTCAGCGCTGAAAAGTATCAAAACGTTCTTTTTCCATTCAACTCTCACACTCATTCTCACCTCCGCGGTGATTGTTAATGACAATAAAAAGTTGAGGAAGAAAAAGAGCAGAGCTTTGTGGTGAGAAGAAAAAAAAAGATTAAACGAACAAACAAAGATTTTTGCAAATTTTTGAAGATCAAACAGCAAAAACCGCTCCCAGCCAAAAGTGATCGCGCGTCAGTCATGGTGAAGTGCTCACTTATGACTTTCTCTTTCGCAACAATCTTTCTTCTTCTCTCTAATCCGTCGTGTACATTCTTCCTGGACATGGACACCAATGCCCTAAGTAGGATCGTTGAAGAGCATTTGGATAATTACCATGTTCTCGTCACGCACTTGACTGAGATCATGGAGAGACTTCACGCCCGCAACCTCTACGTCTACTTTCACGGCAACATGAGCCACTCGCAGCTTCTGCAAATGATGATCATCTCGTTGAACCGACGCGAAACATCTCCATTTGTCGTTTCCCCGTAAGAATATTTCAAAGTTGCCCATTTGTCTACATTTGGGCGCCTTGATTTCTGATATTTTTCAAAATGAAGAAAATCGTTTTTTTCTTGTGATTGCAGATTACCAAATTCACAAATCGCCATAAAAGAAGGAGAAATATCTCTGATAATAACACTAATCCCAAGCCCAGCCATTGATCTCAACGAGACCTTTAAGCAAGTGGGGAAGAGAATGCACAACAAATGCAATTATTACTTCCTCATCATCATTGAAGCGCCCGTGGATCAAGAGATGGACATTAGCGTCTGGATTCGTGATCTCTTCCAGGTGTTTTGGCTCAAGCACCATCTCAATGTTGTGCTAATGTACTGGGCGGCTGGTCTGAGAGTAATCTCCTACTGCCCATTCGATAAAGACTTTCTTCTGCCACTCACTAATGACACCGTCTCGATTGATTATCTCTTCCCTGACAAAGTGATCAATATGCATCTCCAGCCACTGCACGTGAGTCTCTTCTCGGACGCGAGAGCAATTATCAGCCCCGAGGGCGACCTGTCCGGAGCAGATGGATTCATGACGGCCCTGATGGTGGAGCGCATGAACGCCACACTCCACCTTAAGACTTACACCGGTCATGATCCTTATGGGAGCTTGACGAATGGCTCAACTAATGGTTCCCTGTGGGATGTCGCGGCTGGAGATAGCGATGTCGCCTTTAATATGCGTTTCATGATTTATAGTGACTTTCGCGATATTGCTGAGGCCACAATTATTTATGGGCGAGATGATTTGTGCATTCTCGTGCCGAGTTCTGGACTGATGCCTCGAATCACCAACATCTTTGGACCTTTCGACGGGAATGTGTGGCTCATGGTTGTCACCATGTTCATTGTGGTTCTATTGTCCATCAAATGCATTGCGTGGACGGAGAAGAAGTATAAGAAATTGCCTCTAAATGCTCTAAATTTTTTCTTATAATATAGTCTTTGATTTTTTCTATATAGGCATAGCTTCTACAAGGAGGGCACGGATATATCATTTTTAACTCTTATGAGATGTCACGTGAATCAGACTATTCCAAAGATTTCGCGGACTTTTCGTTGGCGCGTGATTGTGGCATTCTGCATTTTCTACTGCATTATCATCAACAATGCTTATATGGCTCATTTGACCAGCAGTATTCTGCTCAGAATGACACTCCCTCAAATAGACACACTGGATGATCTTGAGAAGTCCAACTATACAGTATTAGCCATCCCAAAGTACGCAAGCCTCATTGAGGATAACATCAACACTAAACATGATCAATACGAGAAACTGGCGAGAAGGGTGAAAACTGTTTCTTTCGAGGAGTTTTATCAGGAATTAAATACCAAAAATAAGCACGTGGCTTATGCCAACAAGTATAGCTTCCTGAAAAGCATTGCTGATAGCAAGGATTGTATTTACCACGACAGACCGATTTATCACCTCATGAAGCAGTGTCCTGTCCCATTTTTCACTGTCTACATCGTCAAATACGGCTCCCCCTACTTGCAGAGGATTAACATAATTATGAGGAGGGCTGTGGAAGTTGGTTTTATCCATCATTGGAACCACTACATGCACAATAGGCAGAAGATCAAGGACAGGCGTTTCAAGAAGAGCCCCCACGGACCCATTCCACTAAGATTGCTTCACATGCAATCTGCCTTCTACATTCTGGCCATCGGACTCCTCCTGGCATTAGTGGTGTTCATTCACGAAGTGTGTCACAAAAAGCCATCTGGACAGCAAAAAACGCCACGCACTTTCAATTAATTAGCCGCCAAAAATACACCCAGAATTGCGTGTCCCACCCTCAAGTGAATTGTCCCTGGTTAGTGTGTCTATAAAGGTCATAAGGTCACCCCCACACGTGAAAATATTTACCTGAAATTTTTCTTCCAGACACTTATTAGCGTCCCGCAAAATGGAAATTTCCTGACAGAGTTTTCCTGCGTCCAGCAGGAGTGAGTTATCCGTTCC
>CAKKOB020001219.1:0-12171 GCA_918844115.2 Phlebotomus perniciosus | reverse complement strand
GTCTCGGAAAATGCTAAAACTCTTCGGAACATTGAAAGTTCATCCGACCACCGCAACAAGACATTTTTGAAAATACAAAGACGTAATAAAAACTGATCAATTTTCTTGGCATAATCTGTAAGAATTCCACGTTCGCAATCTAGGATTGCCACTCGTTTTTTTTTTCAATTTTACATACATTTTACAAATTTTTATCAATAAACAGATCAATAAACAGATTGGTAAAATTTTGTAAAACATATGTGAAATTTAAAAATAACAAACTTTTTGGTAACTGTTTGTAAAATTTTGCAAGAAGTGTGTTAAAACAAACTGGTTTGTAAAAATTTGTAAAATTTACAAACATAGAACATCGATTTATAATACAAATTTCAAACAACACGTAAATATATTTTCAATTTAATAAATTTCTAACAAAATTTTACAAACAGTTACCAAAAAGTTTGTCATTTTGAATTTTATACATATATGTATTACCTACATAAGCAAATAAAAACTTTGGCATCTTTACTTTAATAAATGCCTTGTTATATAAGGATTTACCTATGTATGAATGAAATCCGAAAGACCATCCCTAAATTTGCGATATCAGACAAGATATAAAAATTTCGCCCTAACTCATCATCTCTGAGACGTAATAAATCCCCTGCTCTGAAAAAGAGAGAGAGAGAGGAAAATTAGATTTGGAATCATGCAGGGAAGTTAATTACAAAAAGGGTCAATTTCTCATGTGATGGAAGTTTATCCTGAGAAGGAAGCAATTAATAAGTTGATTTGGCAACTTTTTTTCCACCCTCAGACGAAGATTTTCCCGACGAATCGCACAATTTTTTTTTTGATGAATTTTCCGAAACTTTGCAGGAGGTGGACAACACAAAAACTAACAATGGCATTCACTATAGACTGCAACTTCTCTATGCTGCTGGTAAGTTGAAGACACGCCCACAATTTTCCACCTTTTACCGCCTTTTCTCGAGGATTTTCCACCTTGAGCATTGAGAAGTTTCCATATAAATTTATAGATGCAATGAGATCAAAAATAAAAACTTTAGAGATTTTTGAAAGTTGTAACGGTTTTAACTATATGTAGCTCATTAAATAAGAAAATGTTAAACCCATTATATAAATAAACAATTTAATGGAATTCCGTGATATTTGCAGGTGGTAGACAAGAGCAGGACATTTATGTACGTCTCATAGATTCTGTGACGAAACAAGTAAGTCAAATAAGCCCTCTTCAACCAGAATAAATTATTGGGTTATAACCAGAATGAGAGATGAATGTCCCGAAAATGTACTTTAAAAGCATCTCATACTTTGTAGAGTGATTATTTACAATTATACAAAAGTCACATATCGTCTCGTTTTCGGTGGCCTTTCTCACATGAACCATTTTCAGAAGGGTTGGCCCTCGTAATATCCGAGACTTTAATCTCCTGCACAAACACACAAACACATTAGGTTTAAAAACTTTTATTAATGAATGTAATTATACGGTCCCCATAATATTCAAATGACAAAGAGGATCCTCCATCGTGCGTCCAACTTTTCGGCTAAGGGTGGACATAGGGAAAAAAACGAGTAGTGAGGGGGTTGTATTGTGAAATGCCGTCGGTTATCGCGACTACCCATGAACTCGACACCCCAGAAATGCCTTCAATCTAAAGGGTTGTTAAGTTCCAGTTTTGTGTGTCTTTTTCTAATGTTAGAATTTAAAAAAAAATCTCGATTTAATAAAATTTAGAAGGCGAATTAGGTCACTTGGAAGAATATCCAGTTAGATTAACAAAGAGAGGAAGTAAAAGCGAAGAATTTTAGACAAGATTCATATATGGTGAAGTCACTACTAATGGCCATCACAAATCAAACGCAATTTGTGCAAAAATTATCCTTTCAATAAGTTAAAAAATATCTTAATTCCGCCAGTTACCATCTAATGACGGCCTTAGATGCCTTAAGATAAATCAAGTAATTTTGAAAACTTCCAAGGTAGAGCTGAATCTTTAGTAAGTTCTTCTAAAGCCTTGGAAATTTTTTTTTTCAAGCCTTTTTGAGAACTTTCAAGAGCTTTAGGGAACTTCCTAAACTTTGATATCAAGTTCAATTGAAATCTTTCTAAAATTTAAAGCTATACAGAAATTTATGAACATTTGAAAAGAAATCTGGAAAATTTTTAAAGGTATCGGATAATTTTTAGAACTTTTGAAGTTCACATTATGCTTTTGAAAATTCTAGTAAGCTTTTGCAAATATTCTTAAAGCTTTTGAACATTTCATAGAGAAAGCTTTAAAAAACTTTCATATAAAGCAAAAAACTTATAATACATAGAAAGCTTCAGAAACCTTTCGTAGAAAGCTTTAGAAACCTTTCCTAGAAAGCTTTAGAAACCTTTCGTAGAAAGCTTTAGAAACCTTTCGTAAAAAGCTTTAGAAAACTTTCATAGAAAGCTTTAGAAACTTTTCGTAGAAAGCTTTAGAAAACTTTCATAGAAAGCTTTAGAAACCTTTCCTAAAAAGCTTTAGAAACCTTTCGTAGAAAGCTTTAGAAACCTTTCGTAAAAAGCTTTAGAAAACTTCATAGAAAGCTTTAGAAAACTTTCATAGAAAGCTTTAGAAACCTTTCCTAGAAAGCTTTAGAAACCCTTCGAAAAAAGCTTTAGAAAGCTTTCGTAAAAAGCTTTAGAAAACTTTCATAGAAAGCTTTAGAAACGTTTCGTAGAAAGCTTTAGAAACTTTTCGTAGAAAGCTTTAGAAACCTTTCGTAAAAAGCTTTAGAAACCTTTCGTTGAAAGCTTTAGAAACCTTTCCAGAAAGCTTTAGAAACCTTTCCTAGAAAGCTTTAGAAAACTTGCATAGAAAGCATTAGAAAACTTTCATAGAAAGCATTAGAAAACTTTCATAGAAAGCTTTAGAAACTTTTCGTAGAAAGCGTTAAAAATCTTTCATAGAAAGCTTTATTAGAAAGCTATTTTAGAAAGTTTTTATTTAGAAAGCTTTGGAAATTTTTTAGAGAAAATTTACTTACAAAGCTAAGCTATCTTTGGAAAAATTTCTTAAAGCTTTCATAAGAAGCTTTAGAAGACTGTATAGAAAATAAAACTGATAGGATGAAAGCTCTTCAAAGCTTTCGAATTGGAGCTTTGGGGATCTTTTCAATAATATGTAGAAGTGCAGGAAGTAATGTACGTCTTTCTGACCATATTCTGACCCTTGAGTTTTATTTAAATTTGAAGGTGGCCATTAGTGGTTTCTCTATTGAAACGTTTTCCCACTTATGGCCTCAATTTAAGAAACGCCTATATCAGTTTATCGAGCCCTTCATAAAGTATTTTTCTTCTTTGATTACTCTTCTTGGAGTATTAGTCAAATCTAATATAGAAATATGTTGTAATCCGGATTACTAAACTTTTGCTTAAAATATAAGCAGAAAATTTAATAGAATATTCTCTAAACAATGTCTTTTTATTATTTATGAAAAGGTTTTGTCTTTAACTGAAGCGTTCAAGACAGAAATAGGGAAAGTGGCCATTAGTGGTTAAAATGGCGACCATAAGTGGTTATTCCATCTTAGACACTCTTTTATTCATCTAATCAAGTGGTATCTCAAAATCCTTAACTTTGTATTCCAAAATAAACTCGAAAAACCTCCTAATCACAGAAAGAAGTTACTTAGGCACCCATCATGCTTCCCCCAACGATGGGATAATGTGTGAGTTAACTGAGTGAACTCCTCTGGCCCCTAAGGGTGCATCGCACCCATTTGCTTCTACATATTTTATTTGGTCAGCGCCATCAAACGCTGAAATATCGGGGTCCGCCAACGCACTCGTTAGCCGCCACACTTTCAATCTAGTTATTCGGAATGACATAATTTCTGCCCCTGCACTTCGTGTTTCGCGTGGCATGAATTGAATTTAGATGGGATGCGCCGCGCCCAAAGTCGAGGCCCGTCAAGCACTGGGAGACCGACCAAACGAGCCACTATCGCGTCGCATTTATACCATGAATTTAGCTAATTGGCGGTGGTGGGACCAGAGAAAAAATGTGTCAAGCTCATATAAATGCCGCCTTTTATATTTATGACGTGTGGAGTGTTTCCAACTTGTTTGGCATCGTTAGAACTTTATTTACGCACCACGAGGGTGTGATATTAAGTGTTGAATGGCGTAAATTCTTTTACACCTCTTGCGAGTCCTCACCCCCTCCTGAGATGAGGAAAAAAAACCTAACAGACGTCTTGAATTGCCTCGTAATCTTTTATCGCGGATCTTACTCTTAAATTGAAATGAGAACTTGCACAATTGAATTTCAAGCATTCAAGTTACGGTTCTTTATCTTGATATTGAATTCAAGTTGTCTTTTTCTTTTATGCAAAAACGTAAAAAGGGAAATATTTGATTCACTCACAAATCGGTTAGATATTTGCATAGTTTGAACACTGAGATGTATTTTTTTTTAAATGATTAGTGCAATAACATGATAACTCGAGTTATCAAGTTATTATTCTAAGCTTCTAAGCCATCGAATTGCTCTTTTTCAATGCAGTTGTTTTATAATATATGTTGGCGTCATTTTTTGATTCCTATATAATAAGGGTTGTGCACATGAAGTATACTCTAAAACTAAAAGATATTCGATGAATTGAAGTAACAACTACCAAATTTTGAAAACGAATAATCGAAGCAACGACTAAATATTAGGAACGAATAATCGAAGTAAGGAATAACAAATTTTAGGAACGAATGATCAAAGCAAACACGTACGAACTTTGGGAACGAATAATCCAAGCTACAACGTACGAACTTTAGGAATGAATACTAAGGAAGCTACAACGTACGAACTTTGGGAACAAATAATCAAAACGAAACTAATGAATTTTGAAAATGAAATCTAAGCTACGACTAACAGACTTTGAATCGAAGCTATGACGTACGAACTTTGGGAACGAATAATCCAAGCTACAACGTACGAACTTTTCATTCATTCATTCATTTTCAAAAACCGCTTATCCCTTGCGGGGTCGCGGAACGTACGAACTTTGGGAACGAATAATCAAAACGAAACTAATGAATTTTGAAAATGAAATCCAAGCTACGGCTAACAGACTTTGGGAACGAATAATCCAAGCAACGACTTACGAACTTTAGGAACGAATAATCCAAGCTACGACGTACGAACTTTGAGAACGAATATAATCAAAACGAAACTAATAAACTTTGAAAATGAAATCCAAGCTACGACTAACAAAATTTGGGAACGAATATTCTAAGCTACGAAGTACGAACTTTGGGAACGGAGAGCAGGAAGTGTTGAGCATCTTTCCCACAAAATGTGGAAGTGGTTTACGTCTCTCTCACCAAATATTTTAATATTTCTCTCAGTGTAACGTTTTTTCGACAATTCTTTGTGTTTCCTTCTGTCCCTTTTTTTCTGCTTCACCATGAAATATGTCTGCGTGATTTTCATCACCAGAAACCCCAAATGTTGATCAATTTCTCGACAAATTGCCAGTGAGAAATGCTGTCGCGAGAAATGAAGGTGTGGGTGAGTGATTGAAAGAATTGAGCATTATAATGTCCTTTCATCTTCATCTTGGCGCGTTCCACTTGGAGCATGAGTGAAATTTCCTTAATGGAAATCTTCTGTTGAGATCGCATTGAGGTTTCTTGAAACGAGGGTGGACTTTTCGTCGCGCAAACTCGCCACTAAATACACTGCCAGTGTCAGTGCACAATAAAGCACCACTTTTGCCTAATTAATCACTCCTGGGCAAAATTTACAAGTACTCGGTCGCGCATGTCGCTCAATGAGGGTACAACTGCAAGGGGCTAGCATTCCCTTGCAATTAATGCCTTGCATTGCCTCCATGTCTTTTTTTTCCTTCCTCTCGCCACCCACACAAATTTGTTTATTTAACCATCCCCCCCATGCCAGGATCAGGGAGGATGAAAAAAAATTTATCGTCCATGTAAGGATTTGTGGGAACAGAACACGGAGAGGGAATACAAACGAGCGTGAAGAAAGTAATGAGCTTCCGTGGTGCGAGGAATTGGGAGATTTAATTCCTGTCTGACGAGCAGGGCTTTTAATCACGTGATATCTCGCCATGTAGAAAAGAAATTGCTCGTAAAATGGACTCCAAGACGACCCAGAGTCAATAAAATGGTGTGAATGTCTTTGTTAGTTAAACATCCGTTGAAGGCAAACAATCCGTGGTCAAATTTGGGTCTTTATTAATCACAAAGCTCTGAATTCGCTATTTAAGTTTAGTTTAAGATTGAAAACTCTGGAAATTTGGCTTTCCATTTCCCATCTTAAAAAAAATCTTAATGGGAACAATTTCCATTATTTCGCAATGAGATCCGCATATCAGTCATTCACCCCCTGGGCTGTTTTGCCAATCGCAAAAGCATTTTCTTCGATGTCTGATCAATAGTTATCAACCACGTGAAATTCTGGGTGCGCAAAATATCCTCCAGAGTATTTTCGGGGAGCGATTGAATGTGTTTATTCAGAGATTATTTGGTGCGATTAATGCGATTTTCCGATGCCGCCTTCCGTTTGCATTTCCCGCGTATTTGTATCGCTCCTTTCGAAATTTGCATAATCCTCACATTTTGCCTCAACTCACTGGCTCATTTATCATATTACACTGCAGTGAAATTCAATCCTGTGTCACATAAAATGTAATTCTCTATTCGATTATGTGGGTGGCCGCAGGAATTGAGGTGAAAAAGAATCACTTGTTGGGGAATATGTGACGAGTGGCGATTTTTCTCGTCAAAATGCAAATTGTTTTGATGTTGGAAAGTGGCCAAAAGTTTTTTTTGTGCCTTGGCCATATATGGAAATTTTCTCGCCGAATCCCACAAATCATTCTTTTGCGTCGTCTTTTCCTTTCCACAACCCCCATTTGTGCCTTCCATCTTCATTTGATATTCAAACAAATTTTCTTCCCATATGGACGTCTAATGCTATTTCAGGGGCATAAACATCGAAAGTATTTTAAATCTACATATGGACAGAGGAATATTGCGTGGAAATTCCCCTTCGATATGAGGCCGAAAGGTGGAATTTTCTATACATGGGCTTTTTAGTCATCTTTTGTATACCATCAACTTGTTCACCGCCACATATAACTTTTCAAGAGGGGACCCTGCACCCTAACGAGTGGCCTATTCATCTCGAGGAGAGTGCATAGTGGGCAAGTGAATGGGCTGGGAGAGGGTGCGAAAACAAGAGGCGCATTTTCACCGAGAAAAAATAACGCATATGGTCCTGTCTTGTAATGTGATTACTAATCTTTTCCACCATGCAATGCATTTCGCATTCGGGTGGCACATAAAAGAACAGTTGCCAATCAGATTAAATTTCCATCGCATGGCATCGAGATATCTCACACCATTTTCATACCCATTTTCTTATGCCAAGACTTTCCATGCGGGATGTTTCACTGCGGAGCCAAAAAGTGGTTGGTGGAACCCAGAATGTGATATGCGATAGAATATCAATAGGAGAGAGATTTACTGATATGCCACTTTCCACTCTATCTCAGTATTCATACGACACTTTTGCATTAACGCCCTACCACAATTTTCCATCTCACATAAGATGCTGAGTGGCTGAAAGTCTCAGAGTTGAAGGGAAATTTTTGGGAAAATTTCACAGAAATAATTGAAATACCTAAATGAAGGAATTATATTTTCGATAATGCAACGGCAAAATATTTTTTTTTATTAAGAATAGGCTTTAAGTTCTAAGCCAGACATATACTATTAGACTTAAAGGTAGCTTAAAGGTGCTTTAAGGCTGTCTTTAAGCTTAAGGCCAACTTAAACAGCCAAAAGGCTGTCTTTAAACTTAAGGCAAGCTTAAAGCAACCCTATAAGGTTTTTAACTTAAGGTTAGATTAAAGCAGCCTTAATGTTGGGTTTAAGGCTTAGCTTAAAACAGCCATAAGACTGGCTTTGAACTTAGAGGTAGATTCGCACTATCAAATTAGCTTCAAATATTTGAACAAAATGCATTTTTTAATAAAGAACAAGTTTAAGCTTAAGGTTAAATCTGAAGCTTTAAGCCTGGCTTAAGCTTTAAGTCAAGCTAATAGATAAAATTACAAGATTAAAGCCAATCATAGCTTTCAGTTTAAAGTCAGCTTAAAGGCAGTGTTAAGATTTAAGTCAGTTTCAAGCTTAAAGCCAGCCTTAAACTTTAAGCCAACTTTAAGTGTAAAGCCAGACTTAAATTTCAAACCAGCTCTAAGTATTAAGTCAATTTAAATTTTAAACTTCAAGCTTAACTCAAATTTTAGGACCGCTTTAAGTTTTAAGTGAGCTTCATGCTTAAAACCCAACCATAAGCTTTAATTTTTAAGTCCTTTCAAAGACAGCCCTAAACTTTAAGTCATAGCTTTAAGTTGTAAGCCAATTTTAAGCTCAGGAAATTAAGCTCAGGTTCTTAAATTTTAGAACAGATATAAGCTTTAAGTCAGCATTAACATTTCGAGTGTCCCACAGCGATTTTGGACTGTCAAACGGCCGGAACTCTAACTCACTCGCGTTCACTTCCACATCTTCCAACACGTTCTACTTCATGTTTTTAGGTTATGTGAGACTTGAAGAGTTAAGCCAACTTTAGGCATTCAGCCGGACTTAAGTTTTAAAATAAGCTGTCTTAAGACAGCTTATGGTTAGCTTCAAGCTAACCATAAGCTTTAATCTTTAAGTCAGCATCAGCTTAGCAAAGCTTTTCACAAAGTAAATTTTGTTAAAGGTATTTTGATGATTAAATAGTTTAAAAAGCCATTAAATTGTTTTTCAACAGTAAGAACTTGTTGACTGAACTGTTGTCGTCTGACAGCGCCATAAAGCTGCCTTCAAGCTTAAAGCTGTCTTTAAAAATGACTTGGTTAGTTCTGGCTTAAAGCAATAAGGCTGGCCTAATTAGGCTAGTTTAAAGCTTTAAACTGGCTTAAAGTTTAAGATTGGCTAAAAGCTTAAAGCGTTTTCCTAATAAAAAACATTTTGTATAGTCCCTTCACTTTCTACAAGTTCAAAAATTCAAACGATTCAAAACTAATTGCAAGTTTTTAAATATCGCCTTTTACATTTTCTATTAGATTAACAAGATTTACATCTAAAATTTTGGTTTGAATTAATTGAAATTGTGATCACATCATGTCCTAAACATACTGTGTTGTATCATAACCAGGTATCATGAAAATTTCATGAAAGTGCCAATATTTACCCTGAAGCAAATAACACTTTATTGGTACAGAAAAGAAGTCAAAGACGGGTTGTATAAATAGAGAGATAGGGAGTCTTGGAATTGCAAGAGTAGGAATAGTCTTTCGAGCCCTATTTTATCGTAAGGTTTACCGACTCTCTTTTACAAAAATACCACCCACTGTCGCATTTACATAAATTTCCACGTGAAAATAGAACGAGTACCATAAGTTTCTATTTCTTTTCCGTACATTCTTAGCACCTTCCTTTTGCCAGGAGCGAAAGGTGACAAATTCTCGTTTAAAAAAGCCCGACTATATACGCAAAAAAAGAAGGGGTCGTTTCCAGAAAGAGAGAGAGATTGATGGATTGAATTGACAAGGCTCGACCTACCCTCTGGTCGCTCTTAAAATAATTATATTCTCCATGTCTCGGGATCATCCCTAAAACTGATGATGTTATCACGACTGGTCACGAGACCTCCTCACGTGGCATTCCACTCGGTCACGTGTAGTCTGCATAAATCGGAGGCTTGTTACCCAAATTGCCCAGGAATTAATGCAACAATGCAAATCGATAAATGACGCCAAACAATCCCTCCAGGCTAAGTCAGGAGAGAAAAATTGAGCACCTCCCACTTGAAAATAAAACTTCTTCATAAGTCCCCGAAAAGTGCCCAGCTCTTAAAAATTGCCCTACACGAACTTTTTACGTCAATCACACATGATGGTATAAAAAAAGCAAGTTTGGACAAACCTACAATCCCCAGGGATAAAGTGGTGTAAGAAAAATGTCATGAATTCACCCTCGGAAAATGGTTAAAAAAATATACATATATTCTGTCGGCCAAACCCCTGCAATTTTTCAGACATTGCGGCTTTTTCGAGCTGATTGCAAAATGTTTCGGCGTCATCCCCTAAATCGTGGGGTTAATGAGGGATTATTGAAAAATTATAGCCCTAATTATCGTGAGAGTGGATTGCACTTGCTCCCTTAGCTTGGCGAGAGATCTATTTTCAATTTGCTGGGATTTGCTTCTCCTTGCAGGCCATCATCTATGAGGGTCAGGATAAAAATCCCGAAATGTGCAGAGTTCTCCTCACACACGAAGTCATGTGCAGGTGAGTCGTTATATTTGAATAAATTACCCAAAAAATTTATTTTTCTATTTTGGAAATAAAATGTTTATAAAACAATGTTTTAGAAACTGAGATCGCACACCCTAAATCAAGACTTCGACAGTTAAACTTGAAGAACTTAAATCAGGAATATTGAATTGGAAAGTGTATCACCAGGTTTTATATTCAAAAACCAAAATTCAGAAACTTTGCTTAAATGTTTAAATGCTTAAAATTGAAATACTCAGCATAAACTCGTATGGAAAACCATCACTTTTACACAATTTTCAATGGGAAAATACTTGGAAAATGTGTACCAAAAGCGAAAAATGTGAATCAGGCATTACATAAAGCATGTCTTTACGAACACAACAAAAAAAAATTTTACCTCTTTATCCTTAAAATTCGAGGACTAGTTACATTTTTTATGAGGTATGTTTAAAAAATATACCAATTTTGGAAAATTTTTCCATGAAAGGAAAATAGTTCTAGAAAAAGGTTTTTACTTATAAAAGTGATGTTTTTTTTTGTGATAAATGGCCCTCTTTATCCGCGTTTATCCGAGTTCTTTTAATTCAAAAATCAACAAAAAAAATTCAAAAAACAACTGACTACTAAACGTATTTCGGAATAATTTAGAATACCAAGTCTTGAAATATGTATTTTAAGGCCATGAAAATTCTTGATTTTTGAGAGCTTATAGTTCCGAATTCCAAAAGCAACAATTCTTGCTCTTTGAAAGCTTTAAAGACTCTGAAGAGCTTTCTAAGAAAACGAAAAAGTCTTTTTATTACTTTTAACATTACCATATTCTCAAAAAGCTTCAAACAATCTGTGAAATCTCTTAAAACAATAATCATAAAAAATACTTTTTAAAAATCTCAAAAAAAGCTCTACAAAAATGGTTAAAAACATGGCCCGATCTTTGTAAAGCTCTTAAAATATTACTAAAACTCTAAAAATATTCGAAAGTTTTAGAAAAGTTTTTAAATCTGGATCTGATATTTCTGAAGTTCATACGAAATTGCTGAAGCTCCAAAAGCTCTACTTTCTAAAAGCTTTGTCTGATTTTCTGAAAGCTCTTACATATAGCAAAAGCTCAAAATTATTATCTAAGAGCTCTGCAAAGCTAACCCAAATGCTGTTAATTTTATTAAGTGTTTGTAAAATGTTCTGAAAGTTTTTCAATTTCTAAAAGTACTTCCACTTCCAAAGTTTCTCGCGCACTTTCACTTCTGACCAAATATCTCCCCCTTGCTTGGTTAGATGCTAAAACTCAGAAAAGCTCAATAGGAACTTGATGTTGCCATTCGGAAGATCAGAACAGTAAATTTGATGATTGATTACAGGAATACGAAATTTCGAGATTTAGGAATTACGAGGCGCATCGTGCCTCGCCCTGCGGGGCTTCCTGAGGTGACGAAGCGCTTCACACTCCGCGGCTTTTCATTTCTATGAAATTCTATGAAATTTCTATGAAATTCTTGAGAAATAACGTGAGAACAGACTTTCCTATAGTACAGGAATGTAGGGGACCCTACCCTGACCAACTCTACTATACATCATGACCCGCTAACGCTTCATCTTAGTAGTGAAAATGTCAAAACTGTCCGAAAAATAGGGGATTTTGTATGGGAGCCATACCATAGGAAGAGAGGGGGATATCCCCTATAATCCATGGTTATAGGGGACCCCATCCTGACCAACTCTACGATACATCAAGACCCGCTAGCGCTCATTCTTAGCATTGAAAAGTATAAAATGTATGAAAAAATCGTAAACTTGTATGGGAGCCATACTATAGAAAGGAAGGAGGCTATCCCCTATAGT
>CAKKOB020001218.1:6045-25519 GCA_918844115.2 Phlebotomus perniciosus | reverse complement strand
GCCAGAATCACCAACATGCTCCCAATGAAGCCGCAAATGACGAGAGATCCGGTGGTTATGAGAGCCCCTGAAAAAGAGAGCGCCCCCATGAGTTTTTTCCACTCCCCCGCAAACCCTCCAATCCCATCGGACTCACCCTCAATCAGCACGATGCCCATAAGGCCGAAAATCACGGAACACGTGACGAACAGGAGGAAGAGGATGATGGGGAAGGCTGTGGTGAGGATCACAGCGACACTCGTGACGAACATGAGGGGATATTCCTTGGAGAACTGCACCAGACGCTGAAAGACTTCCTTCAGTCGGAGTCTCTTGAGCGCCTCATGGGCTGCTCCCGCCACGAGATCGTCTAAAAGAGCGCAAAAGAGAGTCCAGGAAGTTGAGAAAAATCCTCTGAAATTGATTTTTTTTCTCTAAAACTTACAGCAGTAGCCGGGAAAGGTGAGCCACGTGCATTCCTGCTTCTCGTTATGGGTCATCTTGGGTGCTTGGAATATCAGGTCGACGTGCACAGGGGGACAAAGGAAGTGATACTGGCGAGAAGATGGAGAGAATCCAGAAATTTACATGTGGGTAACGGTTTCTGAGCGAAAAAAGCGCGCCATTTCGGTGGCGCTGCAGTCGGGGAGGGGGAATTCGCGGGAAAAAAATACGCGGTTCTATTAAATTACACTAGTGTAGAATATTTTGAATAAGGTAACCGCAGTGCGGATCGGACACACTAGACAAATTCTTCATAATTTGCTTAAATTAATCACTTTATCTATATCTAAGTCCTTCGGGTTTTAGTAAATAGAGAAATAAATGAAAAATAGGTAAATTGCAAAAATGCAGACTGCACATCGGATCGGACAGCAAAAATCTGATGGAGGTGGGATCGGACAGTTGTGCAGCTGCGATCGGACACAAATGAAAACATCAGTTTTGGGGTGTAATTGGATTTTATTTGACTTCCGGCGCTTCCGGACAGTAGAGACATACCTCCAGGCTCTCCCCGGACATCATCAGGGCGCATCCCTGCGTAAACACATCTCAAGACTCTTCCCGGACAGAGGCAGCTCTGCTTCCGGCGAAACTAATTGAGTTCCAGACGTGTATCGGCGCGCGTGAAGAGATTCTTCAGCACATGCACTCCCTGATTCCTGCCCACCAGGTGTCTACTGTTGCCTTTACAAGTCACCGGCTCCAGTCTATCATCCGGTAATCTCCAGATCCTGATGTCAGCCTTTCGTCGCAACTCCAGCGTGGAATTCACTGCACACGATCCTGCAGCCGGTCCTGCACCCCGTGAGACACAGAAGCTCCATCTCACGCACCTTCAAAACAGAGAATAATGTAGAAACACTTCGATAATTGAATAAATTCACTGAAACTCACACTGGTAACTTGTTTTTCTCAGCAAAACATAACCTCTAATAGCACTGAAAATGATAGAGAAGCGAAAATCTCCGTGAAGACAAATGTTGATCCGTCGATCACTCGGAAAAAAATGTACATTGTTCACAAAATCAATTAAATTTCGATTATTATCTATCGAGATAACTAAAAAGGAGCATTGATATTAAAAGTAGAATAGTTGAGCAATATTTCCTCGATTCACAGATATTTCTAAATCATTCTAATATGATATAATTCCTTATTTTTTCTTAATAAAATTCTCGTTTGAGTTAGAAAAAAGTTGATAAATGGCCCATATTTGAGAACAAATCCGTTGCAGTCAATCACTAAATGAGACAAATATTAATAATTTTGCTTCAAACTCGACGAGATTATTGATTCTATAGATTGAATATGAACTAATGCAATACATTTTACAAAAGATAGATGATAATAATTAGCCAATAATTTATAAAAGTTTATTTAATATGGGGTGACGATCCGACCTGCTACAACGATCCGCCCTGCACTTACCTTATTATGGATAAAATGGTGTACACTATTTCCTGCACTTCCACATTCCTAACACTTCCTGCTCTTCTGAAGCTGTGAGTTTTCATCTCATCGTTAAGTTTTTTCGCCATTTCTTCGATTAGTTAAGTTTATTCGTCATCTGTATTAACACTACCATTTCCAAAGACTCTCACGAACTTTCATTCAAGTGTACACCACTTCTGATTATATTATCTCCCCCTTGAGTTGAACCCAACTAGTTGGACGCACGCAATACTCACAGTTGAAGGAAAATCCACATTCCAGTCCTTTGGAAACCCACTTGTTAAACCTAGAACTGACAAAACTATGAGAAGTTTCATTCTTGGAACTATTTTTTTTTCAAAGTCTCAAATTTAATGAACATGAACTTGAAATGAAAGATAATTCACAGGTGGTTCTAATTTATAGTACTTTCTTATCGTGTGAAAATGCATATCATGAGACTATTATGACCGGCTATGATTCTTCAATTACCACAAAGACATAAAATCTTTTATCTTTTATCGATAACACCATATAGATAGATCAAACAGTCTACCTACAGGATAGGGAGATTGATCTGAGAAATCTCAATAAATTTTCAATAATTTATGAATGAAATGATTTATTATGCAAAGGCCAAAAATTTCCAGACAATCGCTTTTTTCTCACTTTAAGCTTTGAAAAATTAATCGTTCCAACGATTTATCAGGCTGATAATTCTGTTGTAGAGCAGAGGTTTGATGTCGATGGCCCATTGAAAGTCGAGGTGGTTGAAAGCCGGCAAAGGTACCCGGAAGTGACCAATCACGTTGCTCAATTGAGATCGAAGGCGATTCACATCAACAACAGCCGCCAGCCAGTCGTTGTCGCTGAAGTGGAGGGCAATGGGGGCTGTAATTCTATCGAGGGGGTAATTAGGTGGTGACCAAGATCCATATATCTGCTGATTGCCGATCCTTCCGTGATCAAACTGCCGGAAGTGTCCGGATTGCTGGAGTTGTCCATAATGAACTAGCTGTCTGGTGGCAGCTCCAGCAGGAGTATTGGCCATTATGGCAGGAAGTTGAGTCTAAGGAAAGTGATAAATAATATAAAGAAAAATTTACATTTTTCCTGGAGGTTTTTTCCTTACCCGATTCAACTGTTCAGAATTGAATCCAGCAATTAGGAACAGAACGTTGGCACAAACTTCCTGGAAGGGTGAGGTGTCTCTGCAGGTTAAATATCCTCCCATCTGCATCATTGTGTTGCTAGGCATGAACTCATTCATTCCTAGGAGACTCGTGATGGTGTCCAGGGAGTCGACAAATGGAGCAAAGGCTCGAATGAATGGACTTCGGAGATTTTCCATAAAGGCAACGGGAGCCAGAGCATGAGCAGACTTTATAACATTATTGTACTCAGGGCGAAGGGAGAGCATGATGAATAGAGATGTTGTTCCTTGAGAGTGACCAGCGTAATGGAGACGAGTCTGCCCTGTGTGTCTCAGGGTATAGTCAATCATGGCTGGAAGATCATGAACGCCAATCTCATGCCAGCTAAAATCCCAGAAAGCTCGACGATCAGGATCGAGGTTGATGTGATTCCTGGAGTGGGTATTTCCTCTAGCATTTCCCATCCAGACATCATATCCCTCATCAGCAAGGAGGTAAGCCAACGCCCGTGACGGACCGATTACAACCCAATCCGCGGATGAGCACAAGAGTCCGTGTTGCAGGAAAACCACTGGTTTATTGGGAGCGGGTCCAGCTCCTGGAGCCCTTCCATAAGGAATACGATGCATCGTAAGAATATATCCATCAGCAGTTGTAGCGGTGTGAGTTTCCACAGGATATCCATATGATTCGATCATTTCGGTCTGAATTTTTCAACAAACTCAGATTTATGACTCATTTTTACACACAGCTTTTATGAGAATATTTACATATACATACCACAGAGAGGAATCTCAACACCTGTCCATTCTCATCGATCGGTGTATAATCCAATTCATCTTGAGGATTAAAGGGACCCACTGCCGGAATGGCTTGGCCATAAACTACAGCTGCCACGAGTAGTAAAATTCGCAGCATTGCAAGAACTTTTTTCTTTCACGCAGATTGAAAAATTTCACTCACTTTGAATGGTGATTTTTGCTGGTGGTCCTTTTATAAGGTTCCCACTCGATATCTTATCAAAAGAAGAGATATCTATAGAGATTTACTTTCTGACTTTTGGTATAGCTACAGATAACAAATCCATTCACGTGTGCTTCATTGTGATGCGAAATGGAAAGGAATTAGATATTTTTTTTTACATGTATCTTGTTTAGGCTTTATGTTATCGTATTTCTGATTATAACTCAATGTACGCTTTTGCTATAGCTCGGTATGTTTTCTAAATAAATATACATTCATGATGATGATACTCCTTGTTATTTTGTCAATGAACGGAACGTGTATATTTTTTTCCAAATTTACGGATATAATCCGATGAAAATCAATGTAGAGGGAGAGGAGAGTTACAAAGCAACGTTGAAGGATTTGATGAGCATGGTATGAAACACTGTTCTAATGTTCTAATTTAACTTTCAATAAACTTTAAATGACTTACATATATTTAGTATTCACTTAAATTCTTCAAAGTTTCTCATGGAGTGTAATATGGACATATTATTCTGTCAAATAATGCTTATCAACTTAAAACATTAATTTATATTCCATATGATATTCACATGAGATTATGAGACATATAAGAATAACTGGAAAATGATTTTTTCCCATACTGTGTGACAGATTTCCCAGAAATGTATACGAAAGACAATTTCAATACAAAAATAAATCCATATTTTGGAAGCAAGTGGAATACAAATGGAATAAAATTCCCCTAAAATAAGCAGATTTAACATTAAGCTAACATTAATTAATTTTAAGCAGGAAAATACTCGAACGTTCCCTTTACTAATAAAATATTATTCAATCCAAAATATTATAGGTTGGGGTCGTTGTGGTTGTTCAATTTTTCACTTGGTTTATTTAACTACGTTTGTAAATATGTATATAAAAGTGAATTCAGAGTAAAATGCTTAAACCACCATATTTCAGTTCATTTTGACATGTTGATTTCATTTTGAGAAAATGTTTATTATACCTTGATTTTCATTTTACCCGAGATTTCACCACAGATGAGAGCTAGGGCAAAGTGTGGTGGCTTTGTAATCAGATCGTTTTAGACTGGTCGTTTTAGTGGAATTCTTACAGATTCCACTATTGCGTTCGTCACAAAATACCAAAGTCATCAGATCGGTCTGAGATAGCCATAGGGGGGTGTTTTAAGTCTCACTGATTACGAAAAAGTGGGTGGCCAAAAACCGGTTTTTTCCGGCGGTTTTCTCCGATCGTCCGAAGATCTGTTATAGATTAATTTTATAATTTTATTAATTTTATCTGTTATAGATTAATGTTATAGAGAATTCCATTGGGATTTCCAGGAATTCTCCTCAGGAAATGCCATGGAATTCTTTTCCTTATCAGCTCTAGTTAAGAAAAATATAAGTAGGTATCTATCTTCCTAGTTTTGCCCACAATCTACTTTTAACTGTATTCGAGTTGGCATAATCTGTAAGAATTCCACGTTCGCAATCTAGGATTGCCACTCGCTTTCTCTTGCATTTCCAAATGGAACTGGAAATAGCGCCATTTTCTTTTAACGGCAAAAAATTTAATAAATTTCAGTATATATTGGTGTATCAATTAAATGTTAATTCTATAAAATTGGTGGTGAAAACAGACCAGATAGAGGCACCTTATTCTAGTCTTTAGATTAGGTAGTTTTGGATAAATCGACAGCACAATTTAATACGGGTTTTTAGGCTCAAAATCATGAATAATAACAATCAAAATACTTGAATGAATTTTATAACGTAGTCAGACATTAAATTATTTTGCGAGTTCTTTGAAAAAAAGAAATGGCAAAGTTTGAACTTCATTTTAAATTGAAAGACACCACACTTTCCCCTATGAGTTATATTATAATAGTTGCTTGAATGCACATTATGCAATGAATTTCAATTATGTTGAAATTACCAACAGGAAGGATTTTCATGCATCAAATGCCTGTATTATATATACCTTTGGTATGAATAATTTACTAGAGCAATGACCAATTAACTAAATTCTGAGAAGTACATTTATTAAATTTTCAAATTATCTCATTCATCAGTTCTATTGAGTCATACTGTGGAAATGAAATGCAAATTGCTGGTGAATAAATAAAAATAAATACCTACTTGTCTATCAGTGCTGAATATATTATTTGCTATAAAATATTGACCTCTTGCCTGTGCAATATTGTGTAAGAGAGTCTATAGATTTTGCATTTCTCTTATCTAACAGTTTTAGGAAAAGTTGCTTCCCTCATCAAAATGAGCATATTTAATGAGATGTATGAGATACTTCCCTCGCCAGTAATAATCTTGGTAGTGCTTGAAAATGTTACACTTCTTGGTTCTCACAAGTGTTCTCTTTTGTGTTTGTAACACATCAGCGCAAAATGCTCCAACCCTCCCAGCAACTCCTGTAAAGTGGCTCCTATATTGATCCCTCCTTGTTTGAAACATTATATAGGAATTTATATATTTTAACCCTCACAGACGGAAATGGTTCGGCAACATGGATATATGGCGGAGGAGCATACAGTTTCAACACCTGATGGATATGTTCTGAAGCTTCATCGACTCCCTCCGCAATCACCAAATGCTAATAATACGGCTTCGCATCAAGTTGTCTTCCTCCAGCATGGCATCTTGGGCTCTTCTGCGGATTTTCTGCTCCAAGGACCACAGAAATCCCTCCCATTCCAACTCGCTGACGCTGGCTATGACGTGTGGATGGGAAATTTCCGTGGAAATGTTTATTCGAGTAAGCATAACACAATGAGTGCCAGAGAGCAGAGATTTTGGAACTTCGAATGGCATGAGATGGGAGTTATTGACTTGCCAACAATGGTGGATCACGTTCTGTTGGTGACTGGTGAGAAGAGGATGCACTTCGTTGGACACTCACAGGGAGCAACAGCTGCCTTTGTGCTGCTGTCCATGCGGCCACAGTACAATAAAGTCTTCAAGACTTTCCAAGCTATGGCTCCTGTTGCCTTCCTGCGAAGCACCAGATCACCATTCATGAAAGCCCTCTCCCGGATGACCTTCACACCTGAGGTTGTGGCTGAACACCTGGGTCAGGGGGAGTTTGTGCCATCAGCAAGGATGCTGGATCTGGGTGGACGAATGATGTGCAAAGACCATGCAACCACTCAATCAATGTGCCTCAACACCTTATTCCTTGTAGCTGGCTTTGACTCAGACCAAATGAATAAGGTATATTTCTTGGGAGCTTCTTGTGCATATTTACCACCATCATTCATATCTATTTTATTTACCTTCATCGACAGACCCTCTTACCAGAAGTGTTTTCCCGCCATCCTGCCGGATCTTCAGTGTATGAGCTCGTTCATTTCGCCCAGGAGGTGAAATCTGGCAATTTTGCCCAATATGACCACGGAACGGTGGGAAATTTGAAGAGATACGGATCCACTAATCCACCCTCATATGATCTGCCGAGAGTAACAGCTCCAGTTACACTGCACTATGCCCAGAATGATTGGCTCTCATCGGCTGATGATGTTGAACGTTTGGCCCAGAAGTTGCCCAATTGTACTGGCAAATACCTGGTCTCATCCCCGAGATTCAGCCATTATGACTTCGTCTGGGGCTCAGATGTGAAGCAACAAGTATATGATAAGGTTCTCAAAGTGTTGAATAGAGCATAATCAATCTGATTGATACGTTGAAAATAATATTTGCTTTGACCTGTAGCGAAGTTAGTTATTGATGTTCTAATAAATCGCACGTGCATCAGATATCCCTAGTATATGAGTTATATATCCGATAGAAAGACATATATCAGTGTCATATACATATAACTAATAACAATCTTTCAAATTCTTTCTCTGAATTTTAAAATTTATTCAAGTTTTAAGTTAATTGAAGAGTATTTGAAATAGATTATCATCTGAAATTCTATTAAATTTTTAGTCAATTTATCACTCAAATGCTTACATCATCTATAAAACTGCATTAGGGTATTAAATTGCTAATCTGATTAATGGATAAGATGCGCAAGTTATTTTGATGAATAACTTTGGAAAACAATTTATAAATTGCACTTAAATCATTCTAAAATGTGTTCTCGTGTTTATTTGCTAAATTTATGCTCTTGAATAGAAAATGGAAGTACCTATAGGTGCTTTCCGCATGTGACGCAGTTCCGTAATATTTTGACAGAATTTTAATGACCCCGGAATAACAATTTAAAGTATTAAAACAAAGAATAATTAATTGTCCAACACTGAGGATAAGAACCACTGTTTAAGAAGCATTAGAGAATGGAGGATAATGCCAAGGCAAGCACTGCGTAAGGGAAAGTTTCCCGGCAAAAGATAATATATATGTACATCATAATCATAACTCTTTAATCCCATTCACTCAGACTTCTACTGAAAGATTTAAAGTGAAGAGGATTCACGAAAGGATATATTCCTAAAGTGCGAGTGGAATTTTCCTATTGTTCAATAGTTAATGGGAGAAACTCCTTCGAGAAGAGCAAATATCATCTCCATGTCATTACGTATTCACTGAAGCACAAATTTGATATATCCTTCACAGTCACATAAACAAATTTTTTTTCCTGAAAATTACTTGGTGGGAATTTGTAATGAGCATTTTATCTAATATTGCATAATTTCTCCTCATTGTTTTCCTCTACATTTCCTTTTTTTAGCCAATGCTTCTTATAATACAAGCAACAAGGCAAGGAAATTGCAGAGAAATGAATTACGTAGGGTTATCTTTGATGTGAAATCAAATTTGAATGCTAAATTCATGGACAACTCTTAAATTAATTAAAAAGCAAAATTTTAGAAAATACAAAATTATCAAGTGAACAATTTTCCCAGAATGTTTATTGCGTTTTTTTTCCTTATATATTTATTGGGGGGTATACGGGGGGTTAATTCGGACAAAATCATCTCATTTCATATCCTTTCGATTAAATTTTCCCCAACCGAGATCTAAAAACTTTCTGTACCTACTTGCATTGTCTTCTAGGAAAAGGTCGCCTGCCGTCCAATTATAATCGTTGCGGTTATAATGCATAACAAGTGAATATAATATTTCGAAGTCTTTTGTTGTCATTTCAGTGTTTCACAATAGGGTCGAGTAAACCCTTACGGCCAGTATCGTATTTTGGTCCCATCAAATAAATTGCTGATCTATATACATTATAGGTAAAGGGTTTGGCTCACATACAAATTTACCGATCTTCTGGACATTATCAACTTTTACACTACTTATAATATATGATGAGCTATTGGAAAGAGATGTATGGTGGAGTTGGTCAGTGTGGGGTTCCATATCACAATTTACTATAGGAAAGTCTGTTCCCCCTTACCTTCGTAAAGAATCTAATGCAAATCAGTGTCAATTTCCCCTAAAAATACGAAATGAGTAATATTTTGTGTTTAGATCATCCAATACTGCAATCAAGGGGGAGATATTAGGATCAAAAAGACGTACACCACTTCCAACACTTCCACTTTTTGTGGAAAAGCTCTTCAACGCTCAAATTCGGATAGCTTTCATCCTATCATTTTTTTCTATACTAAACGTTTCTATGAAAGCTTTTTACAGCTATCTAAGAAAAGTGCCACTAGAAAGCTTTTCCAAAGCTTTCTAAGAAAGCTAAAAAAAGCATTATAAAGCTTTCTAGAGCTTTCTAAGAAAAGACTTTAGAAGTGTTACAGAATGTCTTCTATAGTAGCTTTTTTCAAGCTTTAGCTTTTTAAGAATAAATATCACTATAAAGCTTTCTAGAAGTTTTTCAGAAACCTTTATAAGAAAAAACTTTATAAGAAAGACTGCTTTCTAAACAGAAAGCTCTGGGATTCTAAGAAGAATTCCTAAGAAGAAAGTTTTCTAGGAAAGCATACTAAGAAAGCTTTTCAAAAGATTTCTAAGAATGCTTTCTGAGAAAGCATAAAAAAAACTTTGAAAGCTTTAAAAAGGCTTTCTCAGAAAGGTTTCCAATTTCTAAAAAAGGTTTTTAAAGCTTTCTAAGAAAAGTTTTCGGAGCTTTCTAAGAAAGCTTTGAGAAAATATGCAAAAGCTTTCCAGAATTTTCAAAAGAACTATAAACCTGTTTGAAAGCTTTACAAATTTTCCAGATTTTTTAATACTCTTAAATCTCCGCAGAGCTTTACAGCACTTTTAGAAAGCTTTCAGGTAATCAAGTTGACATTTTACAAAGTTCAGGAATTTCCTTTACAGCTCTTTAAGAAAAGATTATTTCAATTGAAAGCTTTCAAAATTACTTAGCATTTCCGTTAAACTTTCAAAAGCTCTCGTGCACTTCCATTTAAATGTACACCACTTCAGTCCATAATATCTCCCCCTTGACTGCAATTTATTGCATAAAATTAGAACAATTTCTCACCGAGGTGGAACATTCATAGAGAAAATCTTGAAATAATCTTTGAGAAGTGCCCCAAAATGGAAAGAACTTTCAATAAAATTTCTACCGCAAAATTCACTTTTAAAAAAAGTGGCGGAAAAGGGTGTAACACGCATAATACGTGGGAAATCGACCTGTTATGTATTGAGAGTCATTACTTCAGAGCATCTCTATGAAAAAATGTCATTTCAATCTGATAAAAAATTATCTAAAATCTGAAGCTTAAAAAGTGACCAAAGGGGTTACTTGACCCTAAGAAAGTAAAAAACATCAACTAAATATATTTTCAGTGACTTCAAAAGCCATAAATTTCAAAGAGAAATACTGTATATTCTGTGTAACTCGTGTAACTAGCAAAATTACTTTGAATTACAGAGCATGACATTTCTCAAGGCTCAGTGACTCGAGTTTCACAATTTTCACTCTTCGGGGTGAAACTTAATATCAAGCATATCTCATGAATGAATCAATTTAAATTGTTGGTGTTATTTTCATGAACCTGTAATGAAACTGGAAGCTGATTTGCAGGTCAATCAATTTACGCAAGCACGTGCTCTCACTTACAAGTGAACTCCTGAAAGAAATGCTTTTGCAAACGAGGTTTCTTTTTAGTATTTAATGACGTCATAATATGAACAGAAAGTCCACGGACAATATAGGAGTATTATATTTTACACGATATGTATAATACATAATACCTATATATATAAGTCTATTATGAGCTATACACCACTTTGCCCGTGGAATATGAATGGGAAAATGTTTGAAATTAGCAGAGTGAGTTTGAGAGTGAAAATGTTGAGTGACTCGCTGGGTCAATTTAATGTTATACACAATTTTACGACTTTTCCACTGGACTACCATCTATGTGTGAATAATATGGCGTTAAATTGGGTAAAAGTAATAAAATCATGTTGGGGAAAGTACGTACAAGGCACAATGGATATGAAGGTTACGTTGACATTGCAAAATTACTTACATCCAAATGGTTACTCTGGAGGATATTGATTGTAGTTTTTACTCCCACAACTTCATACTTTATTGTTCCAATGTCATTAATTTTGTCTTTTATATAGTGAAACCAGTGATTCTTCGCCTGTCATTGTCCTTATTGAACGTCATCAAAGTACTTTTTTTATATTGTATCCCCGTGATTAAGAAAATTCTTTGTTGTGAAACTTGTTTTGACTGTTTGATAGTGCCTTAAAGATTGTATACAAATATTAATGTGTTTATTATAGTGCCTCGTAATGTATATATTAATCATCTACTATATGTATAGTCATAGTATTCATGAATAAGTAAAATCGTGGAGAAATTACATCGGATTTCTAAATATATAATATCTCCCTCAACAAAATATGTAATACAATAGTTTAAGAATTTATATATTTTCTGTTTAATAAGCACAAAATCCCCTAAAAGGACCTTCCATGTCTTTGCCACAGACTTGCCAAGATAAATTAATCGAGTCTAGCTGGAAATTCTAATACATATATAATCTGCTGTGACTTCTGGGTATGAAAAATGCCAAGGAAGCGTTTAATTTTAGACACAATTTAACACTTGAGAATCAGAGAAACAGCTAATAATTTATTATGATGATACTTCACATTACCAATTCTGCGACGCTCATGCAACGTTTAAATTTAAAGACACCTATAAATTCATTTATTAAACTTATTAAACATTTTGGCAGCTTTTGATATTATTTTCTTTGGTAATGTATGTTATGCTGGTCACTATAAGAATTTGAACCTTGAAATGAATAAGAGCTTTCTATGAAACTTCTCGCAATCTGACTTTTCAAATTGAGAAAGTTAAGTATTGATATTTGTACTCTGTCTGTGTGATTTCCTTTACAAACTTTATTCTCTTTTATTTTTATTTAACGCGTTGCCTAAGGTGAAAATCAAATGAAAAGGATACTCCAACATAATTATAATATATTTTTATGCGAATTACTTTGTCCTATAAGCCACGATGCACATACACTTAGATGATATGTAAAGGTTTCAAATTTAAACTCATTTTTTTTATTTCTGAGATTGATTGATCGCAATTTTGGTCAAATCTCCTACAATATTTTCCTTCTATCACATTTGAATATAAATAGCAGCACGTATTTTATGAGTGTTTGTACATGATGAAGAATTGAGGCATTTTGGGAGCTCAAATCTATCAAATAAACAAACACTAAGCATTTCTCAAGTGTTGAAATATGAATATTTATTTTATCGGATTGCGTTGAAATACTACAAAGCTCTCAACTGAATGAATCTTGAGACGGAAATAGTGGCAAAATATTGTTTTCTCAATGATGCAAAAGATATTTATGATATTTTGGCATTTCAATTGAACTTATTGGAGACTTTCTTTAAAAGTGCAAATGACAAAAGTTATACTTAAACTTCAGGACTAATTTCAGCAATTTCAGAAAAGGCAAGAAAAGAAATTCCTGTATTATCTAAATATATAAAGCAAAATGTGCATATACGATTTTATAAAGCACTTGAAATATAGCAGAGAATTACATAGACTTATTGGACATTTCAACTTGCATGAAAAGTATTTATGAAACAAAATGATCAAGAGCCGGTTTTCCTTGTTATCAGATTTTTCTTTAAATTAATTCTCTATAAGAACTTGACAATACAATCATGTCATTCATGCATAAGAATCATTATTGAGGTGGGAAAATCAATCAAGCATTCTTAAACGATTTGTAATACTATTTGATGATAATACCTTAATCAATTGCGGTGAATTTGCTTATTGATGCCGAAGATCAATATCTTTATGAGTGGCACCGCAAAAATATGAAATCTGTATAAATTCTACTATACAAATATAGCAATTTGTTGCAAGAAGATGATAATAAAATTCTTACACGTGTCAGCCAAGGAAAACTTTACGAGAAGTGTTTGAGTCACGCTATTAGCATATTATTATTCTACAGAGACATCATGAATTTTCGCCCATCGAAATTTGATGTGATGCGAGGCAAAATAATTTTCATAGCATAAATATTGCATCAGGCCATAAGAATTTCCTCATATATTTTATATAACTATATATGATTTTTCATGCCTGATGGTGCTTTTCTTTTGTCGTAAGTTTCTGGGACGTCGATATAAAGCTGATCATCACATAATATTTCATCCCCAACGACCATATAATAAAGCTCAAACAGATGAAGAACATATACACATAACACACATAAAATATGAGGATGGGCCATGGGTGAATAAAAGAAAATTGAAACCGCACACTTTTCTGACCGCAAAACACTTCATTTCCAGACAAAATTGCTAAAAGTTGGAGTGTCTGTCTATAAGTGAATAAAAAACAGCATAAAATGTTTCCTCCAACTTATCCTTTCATAACAACATAAAGAGCCAAAGACGGTAACCAAATATTTTATTTCACAAAGCTTTTATTGAAAATTATGACCCTTTTCTCCCAGACAAGATTACTAACTTCAAAAGAATGAAATTCTTGTCATTTAAAATTACTTCTTATCCAAAATTCTGAATTTTTATTTGATCTTCAGAGACGTTATATATATATCGATAGGTTAATTCACAATGTTAATAAAAGCCGAACATTATATTAAATTCTTCTCCTGTTTAACGTTCTTTTTCACCTGGATGGGAATAGGTATTTGTCAATTGCAAGAGAAATCTAATTGACATAAAAATCTCGAAAATTGAATTTTGACTCTTTGTATTAATAGCTCAAAGAGAAAAAAGCGTATAAGCAAACATCTTGGTCTTGGCAACGTCTTACAATATTTACTCCTTATAATGCTGCCATAAATTTCTAACACCTTTACATATATATTACCAACATAATCTCCATTGGGAGCTTCCCAGATAATAAGATTACAATTTTCTCATATGTTTTTCTCTTTCTCAGGAAGAAATCAATATCTTATACAAGAATTCACCGAAAAAATTCTTATGAAAATATATGCCTTTCTATAGCGTATAGATAAAATTAATGATGGAGAAAAAGTGCATAAACCATTTTTTATACATCATAAAGCTCTTATGTTGCGAGAATGTCTTCCAATGACTGTTGATCGTATCAAGAAACAAAGTATGAAAATTTGTTCAGATCCTTCTAAAGTTAAGACAATGCAGTGCATTACTCAGGCAACACGGGCGCGACCTATTGGTAGCAGCACGCGTATGCATACAATTTCAGCATCACAACAGGAAAATATTTACAGAGTAAGTACCTAAGAAATTATTAAAATATTGCAAGTTCTAAAGTGTCAGGAAGAATATAATTCTCCAAAAACTTTTTGAAACTAAAGTTCTTAATGAATTCTATAAATTTTTCAAAGCTTCCCAATAAAGAACGTCCCACATGGGAGTCCCATGGGAAATCCATTGGAATTTTCCCAATGTCCCATATGGAAAATTTCCACCATGATTCCCATATTTGTTCCATATGGGACATTTGGGACATTTCATGGGAAATACTCATGTGAATATTCTGCTAAAATCCTACGAGACATCATACGGAAACCCCATGGTAAATGCCAGGGATTAATCTCTCGGAAATCTATCGGGATTTCCCATGGGTATTTTCCACATACCTAATTTTCCTAGCTATTTTTTTAAAGTGAATTTTTCTCATGTCATTTTCCAAACATTTGTATGAATTTATTATATTTAATGATTTTGAAAGATTTTAGGGATCATTGATAATCCAGTGCAATTGCAAGAGACGTGGGACTCAATCTTTATTGGGTGAGACTGGTATAAGAGTATTCTTCTGTTATTGAGTAAAATAAAATTAAGACTCTCGTTATAATGGTTATTTTCCAAGATGTTTGCATTACATTTTTAGATTGTGTGCTATCATTCTGTCTTACTAAAATTCATTATTCAACTATATCATTTATGAGAGACCAACAACTCGCCACGTCGTGTAGAGGTAACTTCCCTGAGCTTCCAGCGTTTGTATATAGCGCGTTGGAATTACATATAGTGGGGAGAATCGCAATGTGTGTGCGTCTGATTCAGGAAACTGTTGGAGTTAACCGACGCCAGTATCTTTCGCGACACCATCCAGAGCGGACGGACAAGAAGAGCGTCTCTGACGTTCTCATACATTTTTAAGAAGTTTTCTCGATAAGTGAGGCTGTGACAGTGCAAAGAATTTTTTTGGTGGAAAAATGATAATCTTAGTGTTGTTGAAATGTTGAAAATTGACTGTTAATGGTTTCCCAAAGTGTTAAGGAAATAAATGTTGATATATAATAATAATTAGAAAATCAATTAAAATTGAGCTGAAATATTATTATTGGATTGACTATATTTGGGAATGCAAGTGGTTTCAGTGTACATAATTATTCTGTGAACAAACATATATAGTGAAATAATTGGATATAATGTAAAAACACTTCAGTTTTTTTATATTTATCATAAAAAAACCAACAGCGGATGATTGATTAATTGCAGATCATTACAAATTAACTCTGTATCATAAATGACAATGAATAATTAATTCATTTCCGTTTATATTTGCATATGTTATTTAAATTGAATCCTTAATGTATTTGACTTTGTTTTATCTCAATCAAATTTTTCGAGCAGTGTTTTTTACTGTGTGTAACCACAATAAATGTATAAATTACATGCTTTCAAAATTGAAAACTTTTTTTTTTAAATTTTATTCATTGATTGGAAAATATTATATAAATACCTAATCATTTCTGTGACTTACTGTCCGCAAACGCCGCATAACCAATAAGAGGATTACTGTATACAAAATGTTATAACAAATTATTTCCATATTAGAATGATATTAGTGCGATATAGGGTCCCAAATGCTCATAACTATTGTGCACAACTATAATAAGTTTGAATAGTTTTTAAAAAATGTATATATTCTAAAATTTACCCCATAAATCAATAGCTTTTTGTAGTTCAAAGCAAAATTATGTTCAGAAAAGTTTCGGGAATATTTAGGAAGAAAATTTCTCAATAATTTGCTTCTATAGATTTCGTTCAACTAATATGGTAAAGTGGTTAAATTGAATATTTCGCTACACTGAAATTTGTCACGATACTAATTCCATAAATCAGTGTATAAGCAATTAAGACTTGAGCTTAGTTAAGTGTTAGCTGTAGTCAAGCGTATGTAGTCGTAGGCTTCATCTAAGATCACGATAAGGCACTTCCTCCTTTACTTCTAAATATAAAATCTAAATATTTACATAGAGCTTAGTTCAAGGGGGAACTTAATTGTGAATTTGTGCTAATGTGCGAACAAGTGTGAAATATTCTGTATGATTTAGCGGTAAAAGCTCACCCTTAGTCATTAGATGAGTTGGTGGAACGCTAAAAATCAATTAATGTTATTACTCCGTGAAATATCGCTTCAATTAATTGCCATTTTTTACGCCATCATAATCGCAGTAAAAGTCGCACATTTTTACGGGGGAGAATGACTTTTGGGGTTGTGGCTGAAATGTAATAAAAACTTGAGTTTGTGAGAAACTCATTTGCATAATTTAATTTTATTGATTTCATTAAAGGGTCATTCAATTAATATATTATAATTTGCACAATTTCAGCTTTGGCGCATTAGGTAACAAAATTTATAAATATGAATAATTTGGAAACCATACGCATTGTTATATCCCAGAGAAGAAAGATAATGAACATAGAGAATCATGCTTTTTTGGGTTTTTGTAATTTTTGGTAAGCATTTTTTTCGCTTACAGATTAAATGCTATAGGGCTATGTACTTTTCATTATTTACTTTTATTAATTGAGAGCATTTTTAATTAATTTTAAATTGTTCCGAGAATTAATAAAGCACACAAGTGGTTAGGATTTTTTTTCTCCGACTGACAATCAATATGATAATGCAAAGTGTTAAGTATTTAGCATGTTTTTTCAGTGTGTCTTTAGCGGTGTACAGCGATATACAACTCAATTATCTTCCCAGCAGTGCTATATTCACAAGTGGTATTTACTTAAGAAGTGTCTCAATTAAAATATTCTGCCGAACAATTCAACGACTTGTGTTTGCATGAGGCCTATTCCTCCGGTTAAACATGCAACAGAACAGGATGATGTAATGTGTGTGTAAAATCACTTGAGAAGTGAGTGTCGATCTTTTGTGATTAAGAACGACGCATTCGAGATGGATGAGAATATATTGCACATTTTATTTAGTGAAAATATTATCAATGGCAACATTACGGTTTCTCTGGCATTGAGAAATCTCACCACTGACGAAGTGAATGCCTATGATAGTGACAACGAAACGGATTACTATCCGGATTTCAATTTAACCGACATCTTCGGACCCCAACGAGATCCATTGTACATCGTGGTGCCAATCACGATAATTTATCTACTGATATTCATAAGTGGTCTGATTGGCAATGTGAGCACGTGCATCGTGATAGCGCGCAACAAGTCCATGCACACCGCCACCAATTACTATCTCTTCAGTCTTGCCATCTCGGATTTCTTGCTGTTGATCTCAGGTGTGCCACAGGAGATGTACTACATCTGGTCGAAATATCCCTACGTCTTTGGTGAGGCATTCTGTGTCCTGAGAGGCTTGGCAGCTGAGACCTCAGCCAATGCCACCGTCCTCACCATCACTGCGTTCACGGTGGAGCGATATGTGGCCATTTGCCATCCCTTCCTCTCGCACACCATGTCCAAGCTATCACGAGCTGTGCGCCTCATTGTCTTCATCTGGCTCCTCTCTCTGGCACTTGCCGTGCCGCAGGCCCTTCAATTTGGCATAATTAATCACCTGGGCATCGATCAGTGTGGATTCAAGCGAATAATTATAAAGCATTCATTTGAACTGTCCACCTTCCTCTTCTTCTTCGCCCCAATGACTCTCATCACGGTGCTTTATGTGCTTATCGGGCTCAAATTGCGGACGTCTAGCATGATGAAACGAGACGCTGGAACCACATGGAATAGACGGGCTCACATTAACTCGTGCCGACAGCAGACTCATTTGGGAACCAAGAGAGTTCTCAAAATGCTTGGTGAGTCCTTTTCAATAGTCCAATTAACTCTCTTAAACTTAAACACATTTTAAACATTAATATCCTCAATGGTCCAACGGGTTAACGTGTTTCTTGACTTTTTATTGACTTGTTATTTTCTATTGCAACAATTATTTATCGAGTCACACAATTACTCTCTGTCCTTAATACAATTGGAAATTGTGCAAATACGTATGGAAATACAAGAATGGCTTTGAAATAAATCTTTCCCAAAGAATTTTCCCAGATATATGTACATACTTTGCTCGGAAATGTCTCAAGGAATGAATTGGAAATAAAACTTTTAAAGTCAATTATGTTCTTCTTGCAAAATCTTTTACGACTGCACCTGCATATACATAAGTATAGTATATGATATTTGTATACAATTTCTATCATTAGCTTCTTTAGTTTTACCCAAGAAACACAAGATAACCTTATTGAAAGTTGGAAGTCAAAGCAGTAAGTAAAGTTAGGCTTGGTAACTTTACTTACGATAAATTTTATGTTTTTATGAAACCCCGACGTTAGGTAAAATTGATTGTAACATTCACGTAACTTTTACGTTATGCTTATATCCTCTTAAACTTACTTCCGCCATTTTGAATTCAATATGGTGGCAAGTAACGATGAACACTAAAAGCGTTCATAGAAGCTAAGCTAAACTATAACACTTAAAAGCAGTTTAAATTCTAGGTTTTTAGTGATTTTTTCAAGGGGGAGATATTATGGTCAAAAAGACGTACAGCACTTCCAACACTTCCACTTTTTATAGGAAAGCTCTCCAAAGCTATAATTCGAAAGCTTTCATGAACTTTCATCCTAACAGTTTTATTTTCTATTAGCTTTCTAAGAATGCTTTGTAGAACTTTCAAAGAAGTAGCACTAGAAAGCTTTCTAGAAACTTTACAGAAAGCTTTCTAGAAACTTTACAGAAAGCTTTCTAGAAACTTTACAGGAAGCTTTCTAGAAGCTTTAC
>CAKKOB020001217.1:861-17982 GCA_918844115.2 Phlebotomus perniciosus | reverse complement strand
TATAATTTAAAAAGCTTTAATCATTATTATTTAATATTAATATTTTTTGCGATATTTTTGAAATCCAAAAACTCAAGATTGTAACTTTTGAAAACCCAAAAATTGTATCGCGAAACCAAACACAAAAATTGTGTCGAGAAACCCAAAAATTGTTTTGCGAAACCGGAGAAACTCGAAAATTGATTGGCAAATCCAGATAAATCCAAAAAACCCAAAACTTGTTTCGAAAAACTTAAGAAACCCAAAAATTGCTTCGAGAAACCTAAAAAATCCGAAAATTGTTTCGCAAAACTCAAGAAATCCAAAAACTGCTCCGCGAAACCAAAGAAAACACAAAAATTTCTTCAAGAAACCCAAAAATTATTTTCGCAAAACTCCAGAAACCCAAGAATTGCTTTGCGAAACCAGAGAAACTCGAAAATTGATTCGAAAATTTATTCGAAAATCGAAAAAAAACCAAAAATTGTTTCATGAAACTAAAAACAAAAAAAAATGTTTCGTGAAATCCACAAAAAAACAAAAATTGGTTCGTGAAACACGAAAAACCAAAATAAAACGGTTTCGCAAAATCCGAGAAATCCAAAAATTGCTTCGCGAAACCCGATAAACCAGAAACCCTTGTCAGTCGGAAAAATCATATAATTACTAGTATTTTATAATTGATAATAGCTATTGATAAAAAGCGCTTTCAATTTAGTTTTTTCGCAGTTCTTCGAAACTCTGAGACTTTTATTAATCTGTTCCATAAGACAAGACTTGACCCTATGGTACCTAAACTATATTTTGAAATTTAGTTAAAAGAAAATTAAAATTTGAAAAATCTTTTTTTGAATTTCTCTCAGTGAGCCACTCTTTGCGTGTAGTTTAATGTCAGTTACAGGTCTGATTTGTCTATATAAAAATGCTAGATTTTTTTTACTCTCCACATTCGGTCGTATCGCATTGAGATACCTACTCGCCTTGAGCAATGTTCTGGGGGGGACAAAGCCGTGTAGAGTGAAGCGGAAAAAATAATTAATCCCTTATGTAGTTTGCTACTTAAATTAAATAATAATCCCTTTTTCTCTCTCTCTCTCTCCCTCTCATTTCATAACCTCATTTCATTCTCATTCCACTTTATCATTTGTGCTCTCCTTTTATCCTCTCCCGATTCCCTGTATGATGCAACAACGAAAAAAAATATGCCACCTCATCCTACTTCCCCAATGTAGGAGACACTCGTTACTAGGCTAGTGAATTACACAAATGAAAATCCATGGATGTGGGGTGTTTACGTGGTCGTAGTGGGACTTCCACTATCAATAGCCATCTTCTTCCTCTGCAGCTCCAGCAAGGTAAGTTCTCATCCCATGCTTGTGTCTCTAATATTCCCTCTACAGAGCTTAAATAGCACATTTTGTGAGCGTTTTTTTTGTGTGTGTGTGAGCCTTTCCTCCTTTTCTCAGCGGGACGATTTAAGCTCCTAATGAAAATATAAAAGGAGTCAGAGTCAGTCGTAGCAATAATTTTTTATCCTCTCAGAGAATTTTATCTATATGAGCAAAATAATTATTTGACAAAATGTTTTTTTTAACCAATTAAAATGACGATTTTTTAACACACAGACAGAATATTTTGATAGATTTCAAATGTCTAAATCTCCTTATGTGATACATATGTGTATAATTTGCTGAAAGACGAGAAAAATAACTCAAGGGAGGAAAAATATCCTAAATAAGATATTTTTCTTTCTATTGTGCTGAATTTATTGCTTGAATTCAAATGCAATATTTCAGATTTTTCAAATTATTCATCAATATCTTTAAACATAAACATTAAGAAGGCCCTCGATTTTTCCAGTTATTTTCCCTCTTGCCGTAAGATTATATATTACAGAGAGAAAATTTCTTTTGATTAATATGTTGAAGGGCATTTTTTGTGTGCAGTCCTTAAAGCCTCTCTACGCAGACAAAATAAAAGAGGATGATGATTTTTTTTCTTTGGAATTCAAGAAAAAAGTGTACGGAATAATTGAGGATAATTTCTTTAGGCGCAATTTTTCCACACAGATGAATTTATCATTTTCTCATCCTAATTATTCATTTAACGAGGTCTCTTTTTGTCTGTTTATTCGTTTGATACATAATTTTCATCATAATCGTTGTTTTCCAGCCCCGCTTGGGGGGTTGTTGTCATGAAAGTTTTTCACTATTGTTGTTGCAAGGATGAATCAAAGAGGGAACTCTAGTTATCCCGCGGGCAATGACTGACATTGATGAACGGGAATATTTTGTGCAAAAGAAGTTTTATTATATCAAAATAATAAAAGTATTGGAATAGAATTGATATCCAGCGAATAAACATGATTGATTAGATCATTACTTGATTATGGGTCAAAAAGCTTCATCAATTTAACTGATATTAATCAAAAAAGATGTATAGGGGAAGGGAGGGAACCTTTTGAGTGCTGAAATGCGTGATTATCGTGGATTTTCATCAACTATTCATCTACTTAGTGGGAAACAAGTTTTTTCTTTTAGAAAAATGTCCTTTAAAATCAGAAAGTTGTAGCAAAAACTTTGTAATTGACAATTTGCCTAATTTCTGGCAAAATATTATAATTATTGTCTAATTTCGGGCGAAGATCGGTAAATTATCTAATTTTGGGAAAATATTGTGAGTAATTCTAAAACATTTTCAGTTTTAGACGCGCTTTGAAGTATTTTAAGTGATTTTTTTGAAAAAGAAAATCTGCATTTGATTTTAACAAAAAAAAAATTAAATACTTTTTTTAAAAAAAATTTTAACAACAATAATTCCAATTATTATTTAATCACTGGACCTTTTCCACTCCTTTGTGTCACAATCGAATCAAAATTTAATTGAAATTTAATAAAGCATCGATCATCATAGTAGGTATACCACAAAATTATTTTCGTGATAAATTTTACATGATTACATACCTATGTGTATAAAAAATATACCTATATATAGGCATTGGCAAATTAATTGCGTGTTTTTTATTAACTTTTTTTTACATTCAATCCAAACAAAAGTCCTTACATACATGTACGTCAAACTGTTTTTTTTTGTTCAGTAAAAAAAATTAAAAATTTTCAATCAAAACCTCATGACATTTTGCATGGATGTGAAAATGTTACTTTCTCTCGTACGGAATTTGTGCTTTATAAATTGGGAGAGAGTGTATAATAATAAATTTCACTTGTTTTTTACATAAATAATTAAACACTGATATTAATAAAGTAATGAATTCAGGAAGAAATTGCGTTATTGATTTTTTTCTGCACAAATGTAATTTTTCTATTTTTTCAAAAAACAGAAAAAAAACATCGAAATAATATTCAAATGAGTAACGAATTTTTATGAGAATATTTTTTTACCGGTAAATTTTATTGTTTACTTTTTGTTTCCAATGTTTGTTCATTTAGAAATTGCTTTAATGGAAGAGAGAAAAAAACCCGACAATTGTAATTTATTGGAATATTTTTGTTGAGTATTAATCAGTGAGGCAAAAAAAAACTCCCAAATTAGTATTGAATTAATCGTGGAGAGACAAATGAAATGTGTGGTAAATTGAAAATCCTCTGTAATCCTTGTATAATGAAAATACTTAATATAAATACTGTGTGTAACATTTTGAGTAAATTGTGGAATTTAAATTTATGTAATTTAGTGAATTATTGCTAAGACTTGCTCTCTGGAGAGAAGGTTGGAAAGGTTTCAATTGAACATATTAAATTTGATATGCCTTGTGGATATCTTTGTTTCCATTCAACAAGGGGGACAATAACTGGAAAATCTAGGAGTAAATTTAGCTAAATATTGAGATATCTAGGAAAAAGTTCCCACGCGGAAAGGAGCTTAACCTCTTGTTTAAGCCCTGCCCAGGCAAAAATTGACCACGCCCCTTTTGATAGGCATTAATAAAGATTGTCAAATTGTGGGCGGAACCTTTAGACTCCACGTCGTCATTGAAATTAGGCCACACCCAATAGAAATCACTCATTTAGTGACCACGCCCACATTATATAAATAACCGTAAAAAAATGAAAAACAATAGATCTATTCGGGAGTTTAGGTTCCTAAAAATGAAGAATTTTGACGGCCCTAAAATAACTAAAGATTTGGTATTTGGCATTATCATTTTCGCGTAAGTAAAACACGTTCAAATCGAAATGAAACACCTTTAATTAAAAGTGTTTGGAAAATATTTAAGAATTAAGGTCAAAACAAAAAGGACGTTTACATCGCGCGATTGGATTGAGATTAATTCTAATTTGTCCAATCCCGGTTTATGGATGGAATTGAATTATGGATTCAATCTGTCCCACTTGTCCCAAAATTTTCGGAGCGCTGGAAAAGGAATTCGGAAGTAATTTGTCGTCTACATAACCCTATTTTTTAATTACGACTCGTTAAAAATAATAAATTTTCAGTGAGAATTCAGTGGAAATCCTTCAAAAATGGATGATGAGAAGAGAAAGAAGGAGTGGAAAAGGGGTGAAACGAAAGCCCTTATCCAAATTGTCGAGGAGAAGCAAGTTATTTCCATGATGGACTCCAAAAGTTCCGCAACCAAGAGTTGTTTGCGGAAGTCGAAAAGGAGTTCCGTAAACATGGATACTCTCGCGATGCTAAGCAAATTAAAGTGAAATTTAAAAATCTTAAGCAATAGTACAAATCGAATTAGTAGCTGAAATAAAACGTCTGACAATCCTCGTCGTGAACATGAGTTCCCGCTGAAATTGTAATTCAATCTCCACATTGCGATGTAAACAGACAAGATTAGATTCGGATTTTGGGACAATCCAATCTCAATCTAATGCGGCGATGTAAACGGCCTGACAGCAAATTTCAAGAATTAGAGATCCTGAATACCAAATCTTAAAATATTTCTTTTTTAAAATAAGAAAAAGGATTTTAGGATTTTCGGAACGCCATCTCTGAAACATTCCGAGAAAGTACCCGGAAAATCAAGAAATGGAGATTGAAGATTGCTCCTGAATAGAGCGGTTATTCTAATTTGGACAAAACAAAAAAGATTCAGAACCCCGCCCACTTATAACAGGGTTAAAGGGGGCGTGGCTGATTTCAAAAATTGCAAATTGCCTGAAATAGCAGGCAATTTGCGAAATCTGCTGAATATTTGCAATGTTTTTCAAATATTGACAAATATTCTATAAAATTAATTGAAATTATTTGAAAATATTACTTAAACATTATAATTCTGGAAACTAATATTTATGCTTGCAGTTATTTTCCCCTTGCAATATTAAACCTTTCTCCCACACTTGCTGGTTAAATTGTTTACAGAGTCTGTGCTTCAACTGATTTTAATTTGTTAAAATTTTTTGTGTTTACTAATTAATTTATATTTTTTAATAATTTCGGATTATGCCATTAATGGCACAAGTGAAATTGTAAATATCCAGAGCAAAAAAAGGGATGTAACGTTGAGTTTTCAGTTGGGTATTTTTTTGTCTTTTCACACAAAAAAAAGCAGGACAAATCAATACCAGATGTGGCGAGGAGCAAGAAAACGGATGAGCCAGTGGCGGATGATTTAATTGGAGATGGCCCACAAGTCAGGAGTAAGTCGGATTTGGATGAGCCGACACCGCTTAATACTCAAGAGAGTGAGACACATGGCAAGGGCGATAATGCTGAGGATGATGGGGTTAATAATTCTCCAGGGGATGAGCCGGTGGAAGATGATGATGATGCTGAAGTGGAGGAGGTGGAGGATGAGGGTGAAATTATAAATGCCAAAGAGTCACGAGGCACTGAGAGTGAGGATGAGGGGGATCATGATGTCCAGACGAGGACGGAAACTGTGACAGCATCGGTGGCGTCAGAGGGGACCAGAAAACGAAAACCTCGAAGAGAATAAAAGAATCCCCTATTGAGGGGTTTTTAATTGAAAAAGAAGGAGAAAAAACAGAAAAATTTTATATATTCAAAAAAAGAGAAATGATGAGAGAGCGAGTCAGGAAAAATACATGCATATTTCTTCTTCTATGGGGAGGGTATTTAAAAAAAAAAGAAATATATAATAGAAAAGCTGATGGTGAAACGTCCGAGGGAATTAAAGAAGGGTGGAATGTTAAATAGAATCGATTTCACTTTGATTAGAGGTTTACCAAAATTCTTTTAATTTATTTTGCCACTCGCCAAGCAAATTGATGATTGAGGAAGATGAGAAAAATAAAAGAGAGAGAGATGAAAAAAAGTGAGAAGGAATTAAATTATTTGCGATATAAAAGGAAGAAGCACTAAATCTTTTCATACGACAAGCGTATAAAAGGCAGGAAAGCGATTTAACTGGGGAGTTTACAGTATAGGGTTGCAAATAATGAGGTATTTTTGAGTGAAGAAAAAAACGGCTCTTTCTAGTCTAATAGAAACTTTCAAGCATTTCCTATTTTTTGTGTGTTGACTTAACATTTATTTTTCTTTCACTCTCCAACATTCAATTCATGGGCAAAAAGAAAAAAAGAGAGCAAAAAGGGGAGAACGAATGGCGGGAGAAGAGAGAGAACCTCTATTGAAATCGTTTAAGCATTTAAAAGATATTTTATTGAACACGAGTGTGGCGCATTTAAATGAAATTTTCAATATTTATTATACTTTCTTTTCATATAATAGTTTTTTTTGCCGTCATTTCTTTCTCTCCATGAGCTTTCTTTTGCCTTCAAACCCGCAAACACCCAAATGCAAGGAAGATGGGAGGGGGGAGGGCAATAAAATTTGAGTATTTTTCACTAAAAATTGCAAATTTCATTTAACTACATCACGAAGTAATATTTGTATTCTTATGAAATAGGGATATACATAATAGCGAAATGGGAGAAAATAAAATGGGCGAGTTTCGACGAGAAAATACTTAGAGACGAACAATAAAAATAATAGCAAAAAGAGGGGGAAGTTTAAAAGGAAACATTTCAAACAACTATATCGCGAAGATAATTTATTTGAAATAACTTTAACACTAAACTATATTATCTGTTGAATGAAAGTGTTAGACGTGGAAAAGAAATCACATTGAATGGCAGTTGAATTAAATTAAAAAATAATCATTTTCACGATCAGAAAAATGAACAGAAATTCAGCGAGTTTGAAACTCCTTGTCGCAGTGACTTTTATGTTTAGTATTAAATATCAAATTCCAGTGAATTTTTTTTTGGTGTGTTTTATTTTAAAATTTTGCTAAAATCCAGGAGAATGGGACAAACTTGTCAGTCGCTGTAAAGGTATAAAAAAAAGTAGAGAAAAGGGGAAATGATCATGAATGGCATTAAAATGTTTTCCGCAAAAGAAATAAGTATAAATAATTTTATATTTAGTATTTGTTCTCAATAGGAAAGAAAAACAGAAATTTACGAAAAAAAAATAACACTGCTGAGACTGCTGCTGTTATATTTCCTCTGAATAAGACGAAGTGAAAACAGAAAAATTGCTGTAACTGTATGAATTTTACAATAAATTTGTGTTTCTCATTTAAAAAATTGCCCAAATGTTTCCATATGTGGGAGGAAGGCTTTTCGACGCAGCAGAGAACATAGGGCTCAGGGTAAACCAGGAGAAGGATGGGCCCCATAACACAACGTTTTCACCAGAATCTCACGATTGATGACTGGAACTTCGAGGTAGTCAAAAGCTTCAAGTATCTGGGATCAACTGTGGGTTTGGACAACGGCGTCAGATAAGTCAAATAGGTGCCGCCTCGCTCTTGCGACAGTCATCCGTTCTAGAAACGTCTCATGGTCATCAAAGATCACAATATATAGAACCGTGGCGAGGCCCATTGTCACCTATGGGCTAGAAGTAGTGCTAATGACCCAAGCTGAGGAGCTAGCGCTACTGATTTTTGAGATGTGTGTTCTGAGAAGGAGCTACGGTCCTATATAGTGTACCCGATGACTGGGGAGTACAGAATAGGAATTAACGGAATTAACCATGAACTGGAGAAGTTGTATGATGAGCCCAATATTTTTGCCACCATCCGGAAGCGATTGATCAACTGAATAGGTCAAATCCACCGCATGCCAGATGAAAGAATGCCCAAGAAACTGCTGTATAATCCGACCATGAGGAGACCAGACTGAAAGATCGGCCTAGGAAGACCTAGAGGGAGGTAGTGGACAAGGTCCTGAATCAGCTGGGAGTGCAGGGGTGCTAGAAGAGGTTGACGGAGGATCACCAAAAATGGAGAGACGTGGCGTAGGCGGCCTTGTTCCTTAAATGTGACATAGCGCCACAGAAGTAAGTACCTATTGTTTGTAGATAAAATTGACCGCGTTTATACCGTGTAAAAATTTTGAGGAAATCCCTGATTAAACTGTAAGCCGTGTAGGCCAATCCGACATGGCCTAAACAATAGCACGGACACTCCGTCCTAGTCCGACTTCTCAAGTCCACATACGTACCAAAAGCAGTCAAATTTCCTTGCTTCACTAACTTAATTTCATTTTGTTCTCCCTTTTTATATAAAAGTGCGTAAAAACCAAGAAAAATATACCTATGTGTGATAAAAGATACGAGAAAGACACCCCGGATTGACTTACAAGTGGGAACTATTCAAAGCCGGATTAAACAAGAGATCCGGGATTAATCGGTGCGGTAATCGCGGTTATTGTCAGAATTACAAGGTTTGTCCCTTGCCAAAACCTAAAAAAACATGATAAGATATTTAGAATTAATAAAAAAATATTTTTATTTTTAAAACTTATCAATTCAAAACGGTTCATGATCAGTTAGAATCGGTTCATGATTGTAGGGATACAAAAAAACGCGAAAAACCTTTCCAACAAATACCCATATGATAGGTTAGGGAGACTAAAAGCATTTAAATGAGATTTTTTTCAAACTTTAAGAAAAACAAAAACAAAAAAAGAGATTCTATAGAGAAAGTAAGTTTTTTTGAGAAAAAAAATCTGTTGATCCACGAAGAATTGAAGTTGATCATAAATCGTATTGGTTTCAGGTCAAACGGACAAACAATGGCGGGATGTTTTTTTTCTAAAACGAAAATAAAATAAAACATTAAAAAATGACAAACATAGGCGGTTATAGAGCATTTTTCAATAGGTTAGCAACTTAGATGGCCCTATTGCACCTTTGCAAAATCTTCCTCTGAAAATAAAGTTTTGCAAGAGCTATAAAAGTTAATGACGTTTCCCCGCATCAGAAATTTTTAAATCTGTTCGAACTTCTGTCCAAATAACTTTGTTTTTAGCTGAATTCAAAACTCCATGAATTTTACAAAATCAAAGTTGAATAGCCCAAGCTCTATAATTTAAAATTTTTCAATCAATCCCGCCCTAAAATTTTAATTGGACATTTTAATTAAAAACCAACCGACTAATGAAAATTTGAAAATGTTCAATGTGGCGTAATATTTATTATAATAACCCACAAAATGGCAGTATCGAAAATCATCTTGCATTTGATTGACAATGTGCAAATGAATCCAATAACTCAATTTTCCTCAACACAAAAACCCATTGATTGGATTTATGTGCGGGCAGGAATGATTTGAGATATTTGGACACTCTATTTTTGCATCAGTTTTGTCACACAATCCACCAATTGCTATCTGGGTTGGGTCATTTAAACCAATAGAGATTTAAATCAATGTGTAAACGATAAAAACCACATTAAATCGGATTGGTTTCATGAATTACTGCAAAATGATTCCATCACTCCATGTGGTTTTAATTCATACAAAATACCCTCCCTCCCCGACATGTCTGTTTGAGGGAGAGAGCTGGCGGGTATACCGAAACACTGGGGGCTTCGCAAATGAACCCGGGTTAACCCATCCAAGGTGCCATCAAATTGGTCTATGTGGGTGAACATTTTGGAGAGTAGATTTAATAAATGAGTGTATATTTTGTGCTTTATATTGTTGAGCAACCATGCCCGGAGTATAGATGGCAATAACGCGGGAATTCCATGTGAGTCCATAACGGAAGACTTTTCATTTTATATTTCTCATATTTTCCACTTGTGTGCATGCTAAATTAAATAACATTTGTAGCTGTTGTTCTTCGGATTCACAGCTCAAGTGATCAGATGAAAATTGCTTCAAATTAGATGGCAAAATGTATAGGAGTTAAAAATAATTTTACCGGCCGTTTGTCTGTTTATCCGTTACAGCAGTTTATTTGAAATCGCAATTTGATCCTTCATTTTGAAAGGCAAATTTAATTATATTTCACGAATATCTTAACCGAATACCGAGTTATTCACGAAAGAATCACAGATCCCCTTAGCTGGATAGTGAACATATAAAAGGCTTATCATGCTCTTAGTTCTATAGCGGCTATAGCAATTATTGCTCTCTCGTGTTGTCAACATGGACTAATTCTGGAATATTAAAAGAACTGGGACAACCACCCATTTTCCAACCGTTCATTAAAATGCTATTCCAAATAGCATTTTGACACAAATTAACTCTTAATCAATTGCTCTATGTTGTAAATACCCAAATGGGAGGAGCACAGCAACAAATATCATGTGTAAATATTCTATTAGTCCCTGCTTAATCTCATAACTTGATCTTTGATTAATGAACATTTACACTGCCAGTAATTCCCTTGTTATTGAACATACTATCACGTACTATGTGTCTCAAATTAAGCCTAATGAGTATTTCACTCATTGAAATAGATTTATTAGAATGATGTAATATCTGTTTGTATTATTATATAATGGTTCCCTCTCGAATAAGCGTGTACATTGAAAATTCCAAATGCAGAATTAACAATTAGCACTCTTGCAGACTCATTGAGCCCTATTAATTCATGAGTTTTATTGTTGCTCCATTACGCACTCCCAATCGCATAAGGACAATACTAGAATCTGTTTTGCAATATGTGGTTCGGCCGTTTGTCCGTAAATCCATGTTTTTTTGGAACTAGAGGTTTCCGATCTTCGGGAAACGTACTATCGACCCAGAAATTATCAACAGAGCCTTCAATTTTTCGATAAATCGGATTTCCCGATCTTCCGTTATAAAAACAGGTTTGCCGGTATATCTTGAGAACCAATCAAAAAATCTTTCTTCAAGGGGGAGATATTATGATCAAAAGTGGTGTACATTTGAGTGGAAGTGTGTGAGAGCTTTTGGAAGTGCAGTGGAAGTGCTAAGAACTTTTGAAAGCAAACAAGGAAGAACAGGAGCTTTTGGAAGTTCTTCCAGAATTTTGGATTTTTTTTTAAAGAGCTTTAAGAAAATTTTACAAAAATCGTTCATAGAAAGCTTTACTAACCTTTCATAGAAAGCTTGAGACAGCTCTCTTAGAAAGCTTTAGCAACCTTTTCCAAAAAGCTGTAGAAAGTTTTCTCAGAAAGTTTTAAACCTTTCTTAAAAAGCTTTACAAACATATCCTAGAAAGTTAGAAAGCTTTCTTAAAAAGCTTTTTTAGAAAGCTTTGGAATCCTTTCTTAGAGAGCTTTAGAAACCTTTTTTATAAAACTTTTATAGAAAACTCTTTGAAAAGCTTCAAGAAAGCTTTATAATGACACTTTTCGTAGAAAGCTTTAGAAACCTTTATTAGAAAGCTGTTTTTTAGAAAGCTTTCTCAGAAAGCTCTAGAAAACTTCCTTAGAAATCTTTACTTTTATATAGAAAATAAGATTGATAGGATGAAAACGGATCAAGACTTCCGAATTGAAGCTTTTGGGAGCTTTTCTAAAAACATATGAAAGTCCTGGAAGTAGTAGACCATAATAATCTCTCCTTGTCTTTCTTTATTTTTACAAATGTTTTGTAGATTCTAGAGAAATATTTCGTCCATAAAGTTATACCCTGCATCAATTGCGTCTAGTAGTTTTTCAAAGTCGAAATTTAATCAGGTCACTTGTAATTATCTTATCTCAGATAGTCGTTGGAAAGGTTTTAAAATTTCCTTCAATTCTGAAATCAGTTCGAAATTGTTTAGAATTTCTAATATTTAAAAATGTTGCCAATCGATATTGAACCGATATTGTATCGAAGCCCTCCACCCACAATCTGATTTTAGAAAGCTAATATTTGAGCTTAATAACTGAACTGTATGAATAAACGGAATACCCAGGTATAAATTTTTATACTTTTGAACTTTTTATTATATGTTACCTACATATATAATCTTTCACATTATTAACCGAAAAATGATATTCTCACGTTCGAGGTGTTTTTTTTTTCAACAAATTCTTTGGTCATGTTCTGAATAAGAGATATTCTCCATTATGCATGAGGAATAATCATTAATTTCACTCCAAAGTAGTGAAAGAGTATATTTCACACGTATAACTTTGATATATTTCGCCATGTTTAAAATTTTACTCACACCAACTGCCAAGAAAGTGTCTAAAAAACTTTTTCGCCATAGTTGAGATTTAGAGCTCTTTCTGAGAACATTGTATAATAATTTTTTAAGATTGTTTTTATGTTTTGGCATTTTCCGTTAATTGGAGGAATTCCTATTAAATTGAGTGAGAATTTCTCGGTTTTAATTAAGCTGAAATAGTTGAATATAAAGGGGGATAATTGAGGAATGGGTCAAGCACGGATGATACAAAGGATGAAGAAATGGATTATGTTTAAGAGCGCTTCATGAGGATCTCTCCACTTGTAATGACACTTTGAAACTCAAGTTTCGTCCCATTTCCATTCTTTTCTCCTCATTATTTTCTGTTGTCCATTTACTATGAAGTTCTAGAACGTATTTCTTTTTTCTCATAGATATTTCCGGGGCTTCAAGAGGAGAAATATTACCATTTTCGACCTCGGTCAACGCTGAAAAATGTAATTTTTAATTGTTGGGAGATTCATTTGAAAATTGGCCACTCTCTAAATTTAATTTCGCTTTTTCACCAGCAGCGATAAATGTGGGGCCGAGACAAGAGATAATAAATTAGGACAACCATTTCTCGTGTAATTTCATCATTTTTTTTAGCCATTCCCATTTTCTACTCCCTCTCTCTTCTAATAATTTTCCCAAACATTCCAATGGAAAATGGCCCGAGGAACAAGCAAAAAATCGGCATGATGTCTGTTGGAGCGGATTAAACATGAGTTTGGTGGGGAATCGGGGGATGGTTCCGAGGCTCATTAAAGGACTCTAAATCCCCTTTGAATGTGCATTGCAATGCATAAAGTGGTTTGCTCAAGCTGTGAATTATTGTGTGGTTTTCAGGCTAATTAATTTCCATTGGAGCTGTCCATTGTTTGAAAGTGCAAAATCACGCAGGAATATGGTTGAGAGAAAGGTATTCATCATATGAATTCTTGTTCAACATGCCAGCATATCAATTAAATGCAGTGGATTAATTTATTTTTAGTTTCTCACAGGAAAAGGAACACCTCAATAGTAGGTAAGTTTCCTCTTTCAGAGAATGAAAATCTGGAAGAGGTTGGCTTGATAAATACTCTGTGAAAGGTTCAATGAGCTGAGTTTAGCGATTTGAAGAAAACCTATTAGGAGAATCTTGTAAAATGATGTGGCCATAAGTTAAAACAAAAATTTTAAACAAAACTTCGAAAAAATCACATGAAACTAAAATCTAGGGATAAATTAGTTATTAATAGATAGAATCTTTATGAAGGAAACGAAATACTCTCGTGCAAATATAACAACATCGACACATTTCTTATAATCCTTAACAAAATTCGTTAGAAAACAAGTAATTTTGCTTGATTCACCTCAACATGAAATTATGTACTTTAAAAGTAAAATAGCATAAATATTAAATTCAATAGGGAGGTGGCACCCCTTTTCAGTAGCACTCCACTTTTCGGGAGGTTACTTCCTAAAAATTTGATTTTTCAAAAGTTGTGATGTTTAATCCGATAGAAGTTTAACGCTACGTTTAACGCTAAAATAGTCCGGATCAAGAGTGTTCTTGGATCAAAATTTAGTCTAACCCGTTTATGAAGCAAAAATTTAGTCCGATTATTTAAATGTTAATTATACTACGTTAAAACGCATTTAACCGGCTTGAAATGCTTTTAGACTCAATTAAACTACGTTAAACCGCTTCAAACTGTATTTTAACGCAGTTAAACACCTTGTAACCGAATTAAAATGCTTTTTAACGAAATTAAATTAGATTTAAACGCTTTTAACCGGTTTGAAATACGGTTTTAATGCAATTGCAGCGCCTTCTAAAGCTTTTGACCAGCTTAAAATGCGTTTGCGTTAAAACGCTTTAAACCGATTAAAGGTGCACTTTAACGAAATTACATTACGTTAAAACGCTCCTTAACGGTTTGAAATGCGTTTTAACGCAATTAAACGCTGTGAAATTGGTTAAAACGCCTTATATGTATCGCTTTTTAATGGTTTAATGATTGGGAATGTGATTAGGGTAATGTTATCAGACTATGATCAAAACTGAACAATAAAACGGACATTTTTGAGAAAATGGCGCTGCGAACGACTGTTTTCGTTGAGTTGCGAACACTCACTGGCCATATTTTAAACAGAGCATAAATCTGAATTCAGATAATCCAACTTTAGTCATGAAACGGATGGAACAATTTGAATTTGATTCATTTTCTGAAGAAAATTCGGCGATTTTTGGAAAAACGACAAATTTTAAGAGCAAATGGAGTTCAATATTCGCTTAAACTGCCGAAAAGGGTCGCCTCGGCCCTATAGTTTTCATTTTCATTAGATGGGAACAGTTGAAAAATATTGTTTTTGAACTTATTCCTTGATTTATTCAAAGGATAATGAATGCACAAATTGCGATTTTTTTTAGATATCCATTAGTGGTGAATCCACCCTAATTTGATAAGTGAATTCTTTATATTTGATAAATTCACAATTAGGGTAGATATTTTTAATATTCTCTGTGTTTGGGGTGTTTGGTTGAGATTTATTTCCAGAAAAATACCATCCCGTCTAAGGGTGGCGTCTAAAGAATCTCAAATTACTCACAGTTTACAGCATTGTGTTTTTAATGGTGATGCAAGGGGATGGAGAGAGTGTTGGTGTGGGTGGGAAAATTTTGCTGTTATATATAGTTTTAGGAATATATGCATATTGTAGAATATGAAATAAAATTAGAGCATTATGCATTGTCTATTTGAGCATAAAAGGGTAGGCTGAGGGGATAAATCTTCAAATGCTTTTGATATGATTAATATGATGAGCAGGAGACGATTTGAGTGACGAGTAAGAATGTGGGGAGAGAACTGTGAGTTACCCACTCATCGTCTCACATCCAATTTGCCAACTTGTTGTTGAACTTAAGTGAAACTCAGCTGACGGCAACGTCTTCGTCATGTATTTGAATATCCAATTCTGGTAAAATTTCATCTTCCCACACATTGTCGGGGTGGATTTCTTGTGTGGTGCCGTGGTATAATAGAAAGTGGAGACTATAATGTGTTCATGCTCTCGTGGGTACTGCAAAGGTATATACACTCCAGCTACGGGTGGATGGGCAAGAAAACGCATTGAAGGAGGGGCGCAAGTGTATGTATTAGAAGACGGAATTAGAAGAGTATTTGATTAATTTCCAACATACTTCCTAATGCACTATCAGACAGAATGCAATGGCAAAATAGTCACCATAAAGCTTTCAATTGAAATGACAAATATTAAATTCAATTAAGAAATTAGAGAGGAAATGATCAAAACATGAACACTCCTTAACAACACATCAAAGTTTTTCATTTATGCAGATTAATTCCAAAACAAGCCTCAAATGATCTCTTTCTCCTTCCTAGAATTTTTTTCCTCCAAAATTAAAGACTACCAATCAATTATAGTCCAATCTTTCGCATGGTCAATCATTATAGGAGCGTGATGAGAATTTTTTTTGCATTTTGTGCAGAAATTTGTGCTGTAAATGGGAAAAAATTGATTTGATGACGAGACTTCATTGAGATTCCACTGTATAGATTAACATTCAATTTGGTGAATTGAGAATGAGGGAGAGCAAGATAAAATTCCAATCAAATATAGATGAAAGTCTTTTAGGAATTCTCAACACACGTATATATTTTGTTTTAGTTTTACCCACTATTCCACCCACCCACCACCACCCCATGAACCTCCCAGGGAAACCGTTATCGGACGGTGGGAAACGTTGGAAAAGAAAATCCTTGTGGGCATTCCTATATGAGGGTATAAAGACGGAAACTTTCCACCATATTCCAATTGCCGAGTAAACGATCAGACAAATTTGGGTGAAATTTAAGGGAAAAAAGGGAGATTTTGAAATTGAAATAAAGTGAGAGGAAAAATTCCATCCATTTGGCGGATTATCGGAAAATGTTTCAATTACACAGCAAAATTACATCTAATAAAACGCGCTCCCTTGTTAGAGAAAAAAAAGTGTGTTGAGTATATTAAGAGGAATGGCCGGGGAGGAAGTGGGGGGTAAATGTAAAATTATCCCAAAGTTTTCTGTTCAGTTTTTTTGCCCAGCCACGAGTACAATACATATAAAAGTTTCACACGCAAGACGATGGGTACGACGAAGATGGAGATTGCGAGGAGCAAACCAAGAAAGTTTCCCGACTTTTAGACGTCTCTCCATGCCAAATTGAAATTTATTTATGAAATTTAATTTTGTCATGGCCTTGATTTCAAATCTTCTTAATTTATATTTAAGAAGAAGGACTCCTATACCCATCGCAACTTCACGCCATTGGACGCTCTTCTTTAACTTTTCTCATCTTGAGATATTGGAAATCTTAAGTTATGCCATAAGTTCTACGACAACTCTTCTGATATACACAGAGAAGTTATATATTGTTAGAAGATGATGGCAGTTTTCCCAGAAAAAGTACACAAAATGTAGGTACTTATTGTAGTTTTTATGAATATGAACTTGTTTTTCTGAAAGCTTTTCTGCTTGATTATGTAAAGCTTTTCCGAATTTTAGATTGAAAGCTCGATTGACTCTAGTATGGGGATAGATCGATCTGATTTCCTGTAGCAAGAAGCACTATTCCATTACGTAAAAACATCTAATTGTGTTCCTATATGAGGAAAGCCCTAATCGTTTTCCTAAATGGACAAAGCTTCAATCGTTTTACTAAATGGAAAAAAGCTCTAATCGTTTTCCTATATGGAAAAAGTTCTAAACATTTTCCTATATGGAAAAGCTTCAATCGTT
>CAKKOB020001216.1:10832-21458 GCA_918844115.2 Phlebotomus perniciosus | reverse complement strand
AGAGCCGGAAAATGCGACAGAATGCAGGGAAGTGGGGGAGCAAGTTGTGGGTCAATTCTTGAAACAATTTGCGCAAATACACCCTTAAGGGCTCCCAATAAATCGATAAAATGAGGGAATCAGACGAATCAGGCATGAATTGGAGATTCATGCAAAATTAATCATTTCGAACGTTTCTCTGCCAATTTTTCCCCAAACAATTTCCAAATTATTCCCACTCATGTTTGCGCATACATATATATTTTAGGGACAATGAGTTATTAATTTTTCTCTCTCGATGAAGATAAATTCGTGGTCCTTGGGGACCTGATGAAGGATCCCCAAGAGTGGGTGGGAAGAATTAGGAGACTCACCTGCAAGTGACGAAATCGATGCTGTGTCTCCCTATTGATCGGCCCTGCAAGAAGATGTCCTACGGAACTCCTTCCCAAGGTTCTCTCCTTGGAGTGTTTTCCGTATACTCAAAGCAGATTGAGTGGCCCTGATCAGGGTCTTTTGGACACTTTTTTGTCACTTTCGCCGCACCCACAAGACCTTTTTTCACTCACTGGCAAAAACAAGAAAAAAATGTTTGCACAACACTCTTCACAGCAGTAACAGCATTTTGCCCACAATTTGCCAAAGCACCAACACTCTCTTCACATTTTAGGGATAATGAGTGATTGTTAATGATTGTCCTGGAGTATTTTTGGGGGATCAGACACTATGAAAATCACGGGGGAATTGTTCACCCATTTTTTCACGAGCGCCGATCAACAAGAAAAAACTCGCACTGAGAAGAGCGAGCGATTCGGGGAAGCCAAAAATGTCAACAATCTTCCTCTCAGCCAGCAATGGTGCCGCCTGGTGGGAACACCAAGAAAAGAAATTGTTAAATAATACACTGAAAAAATTAAATCGCAACTCACACAGAAAATAATCATCAAATAAAATGAGAAAGAATGAAAGAATCCTATGATTCCTGTTGTTATTTTGATTTTCAAAAATTTTCTTCAAAAATTCTGGTCTAAAAGTGGTTTAAATGTTTTATACAAATTTTTTGAAAGTGGTTTACAAAAGTGATCTAAAGGTGTTGGAAATTCAAAGACTTTACCATTGTGGGGTTCGAAAACAACTTCAGGTTTAACATTTAAACTCGGTTTAAGTTTAAACCGGCTTAAGATTGTAGGAAATTCAAAGACCTTTCCAATGAGTACCCACATGATGGGTTTGGGGTCAAAAATATCATAAAATTTTACCTAGTTTTAGCCTTTGACCTTGAAATACCGTTAGACGGCATAGTTTGAGGTTATTGGCAAGTGTGGACGAAAAGTGCGTCAAGTGCATCTACAAAACATATACGAAAATGAAAAAAATTGTTAGAGCCGTTTTCCAGATATACCAAAAAACATACTTTTATAGGGGATAAGGGGGCTTTCAGAAAAATGAAGGGCCTGATCCTTGGTTGGAATTAAGGGGAGGAGAGGGGAGTCACCGGAATACTAGAAGTCTGTATCTGCAAGTGCAATCGTTTGGCCTCCAAATCAATAACAGGTGGATAAATGGAATATTGTTCTGCCTGTTGCACAAAAAAATTAAATTTTTCAATCAAACACTTTTATTCCGCCTAATTCTTACAAAGGTATTTCGTCATCTCGACACAATCTTCTTTTTCCCCTCAATTCACCACCTCAAAATCACCTCAACTTCCCCTCTCTTCTCTTCACCGATTGCACGCCGCTCCGCGGCTAGTTTCCACAACACTGCCTGTAAGAAGTTAGGACTCCCCGCGCTCTAACACGTCTTGCTAACATGTAAGCATGGTTATCTCACTCATAAAAGTCTTATTTTCTTATCTTGTTAATAAAATTGATTTTATGTCTAAATAGGGGCATTATCTTCAGGATCTTATGAGCGTAGCTTACTCAAAAAGACACGCCCTATCACCAAAAGAGCGAAATTGATTTAATTATCTGTGATCTGTCCAGATTCTAAGTATGACAGTATTATTGAATTCTTGATATTCAAAATATAGGACTGGCTAGAATTAAATGAATTAAATTTAATTACACATAGATATATGTACTACCATTGAGTAGGCTAAAAAATGATTGATTCATGCTCGGAAAGGCCATGATATTTCCAGGAGATACAATTTATGAGATGATTAAGCCGATTAAGCCCCACTTTCCCCTAAGTATAATATTTTCAAAAAGCAAACTCTTCGCAAAAATTCATCAGTGTAACGACAGTGTATTAACGACTTTTTTGAATTGCATAAGAGTCTCGTGGCTTTTGGCAAAAACAGCAGTTTGGTGTGACTTTTTCCCACGAGAAAAATTAAACGCGCTGCTGATAAGGAGCTTATCAGTGATTATAAATAGTACGTCGCAATTATTCATTGACAGACGATAGATTGTGGCAGGGAGGTGGAAGCTCATGACTTTGGCTCGTCAGTCGAGCCAGTGCTGCGATGCTCCTCGGCAGGTTCTGCGGGAATTTCTGGGCCAGATCCCACCTGGTGACTCGGGGGCGCTCCAATGTGTCCACCTGGTCACCATTGACCACCGCCTTCAACACCAAACCCCACCCTAAGCTCAACTTCACGAAGAACGACACGGTGAGAGAAAATCCTTGATTGTCCGGAAGTCCGGATAACTAATTGCGAATGGATTTGATTTTCCCTTTTCCAGGGGCTCTTCGGCATCGCCGCACTGACTAATCCCGAGGGATTCTACCTGATGAAGGAGAATGCCATCCACCGGACAGACACACTCATCCAGGAGGCCACCAGTGAGGTGAGAAATAGGAAGATGGTGGAGATATTCGATGAGCTCTCAGATACTCTCTGCAAAGTGGCTGATCTGGCGGAGTTTGTGCGTCTCTCGCATCCACACGTGCGCTTCCTACACGCCGCCGAGGATGCCTGCATCAGTATCAGTGGCGTCGTGGAGAAACTCAACACCGACCGGGAGCTCTATCGTGTCCTCAAAGCTGTTGTGGATTCCGGAGACATCTTCCCGACTTCCGCTGTGGACAATCACGTGGCTGAGCTCTTCCTCTTCGACTTCGAGCAATCCGGAATCCACTTGGAGGAGAATCTGCGACAGCGAGTGGTTCATCTCAACGAGTGTATCCTCCAATTGGGTCAGAGATTCATGGCTGGAGCCATAACGCCCCGGATCGTGGACAAGGAAGTCCTTCCGGAGAACATTAGGCACTTCTTCACGCGCAAGGGGAATAAAATCGAAGTGGCGAGTCTCTTTGCCGAGTCTACGAATGCCTTGGCTCGTGAGGCCGCCTTTAGGCTGTTCCTGTACCCGGATAAGCGTCAGGATCAGCTGCTGACGGACATCCTGGCCGCTCGGCATGAGCTGGCCAGCATCTGTGGCTTCCCCACGTACGCCCACCGAGCCCTCAAGTCCAGCACAGTTGAGCGACCGGAAGTGGTGAAGGAGTTCTTGGAGATCCTCACTGAAGGACTGGCGCCCAGAGCAGAGGAGGATTTCCGCCAAATGGCGCTGATGAAGCAACAGGAGAATCAGGTGAGACAAGCCCTTTGCTGTTCAACACGCTAATTGGTCGGATTATTTTTGCCCACGATTTTTTTCTGGGCTCTTCACTCTAATCTTGGTCGTTGGTTTTTTTTTGTTCCCTGAGCGAATATTACTGTAAAACACAATCAGACATCTCTAATCAGTTGACCCTTGAATTGACCTCCGCGTATTAATTGTATCGATCTCTCGCTTGGGTGTCGCCCGCCAAGGAGAGCGATAGAGACTCAGTTCAAGATGTTCCTAGGGTGATTCATAGCGAGAAACCCATGTTGAGTTTCAGTTCTTGACATTCTAGAAACGCAGCAGAATTTATTATTATTTTTTAATTTTTATTTTTTTTTTTTGATTTTTCATTAGAAAATTTTCTAGTTGAAAATTTAGCAAAATTTCAGCCTCCTATGACGATTCCAGGCTCATAAAATTCGATTAAATAGGGTGGAGTGATCCTTTGCTGACACCTTTAAGTTTTAAACTCATCAGATTATCTTTTATTTTCCTGAGAGAATAGAAGCTGTGAATCTGAAATAATCAACGCTAAAAGAATATTTCTTTTTCAAATTTTAACGCATTACCTACAAAAATTCGTTAAACTGTTTTTTATTAACTTTATCTAGTTTTTGCTAGAATTTCACGGAATTTGTACAAAGTTATCACAAATCTCGCTTTTTTCTGCTGATTGGCTGAAAAGACTTCCAAAACTACTACTAAAAATCCACATAAATGCTTAAGTTTGGCATATTTTTATTGAATTTGTAAGTTCAATTCCAGGTAATTTCTCTATTTTTTCCACGATATCCTTCCCTATAAACATTATAACGAAGAAAAAATAGACTCATATTAGGATTACTTAACTTCTTGTTTTATCAAATTTGATACAGTTGCTCATTTATCACAATTAAAATAGCATTTTCCCGTTTGTCCATCTGTTTCGTGGCCAGAAGTCAAACGGTTGCAAATAGAGATGTCGAGTTTTCAGAGATCCCCCTGTCTCCCTTAAAATCTACCCCAGAAATCACTAATAAATCCTTAGACTAGATTATTCTTTATTTCTTTGACTTTTTCACCCGAAAAAGTCAAGGAAAAAATCCTGACACCCCGGGAATTGAACTCACTACTCTCTTGTCATCCTTGTCATTAAGTAGCGTCTTATCTAATTGACCCACGAGAGAAGGAACAAATTCTTATAATTTCATCCTCATAATGTCAAGATCTTGAATTAATAGCATCTAACGATTCCTCAAGATTAAAAGTCATTGAATTTCTAATAATCCCGTACCGCTTTTCAGAAAATGGTTATTAACCATTCGAAACTGGAAATTTATAAGACCACAAAACGGTGAGGTGTAAGACCTGAGATTAAAGCCAAGCTATGGTGCAGTGGTTAGAGCTTCTGCCTATCACCACAGGTCTTTTGAGTTCAAATCTCACCGGGTGCATTAAACTCAGTTAATGGGGAAAAAAATAAAAAGCCACTCAATTGCATTCAATGGCTCAAAAATTGCTGTTGTAGTGTTTCCACTAAGTATAAAAAATTATACTTCAGTGAAGAAGTTTCCCATTTGTGTTGACATACATATAAACGGCACCCACTTGTGGAGAGCTCAGAGCTGGTCACACTGTCTCACCAATAACATGAAAATAATAATATGGAGACCCCGAGAGCTCACATGTGAGCAGGCTCTTGTCCCTTAATGGGAAGTTGGCGCCACCATATTATTATTATAATGGGCCCGTTCGGTGGCCTGGATGTAGTTGATCTTAATTGAGATCGGCACCCTAATCTAATCTAATCTAAGCCCTGAGATTTTCCTTATTTTTTTTTTATATGTGTGGTCTAATAAGGTCAGTTCTAATGTACAGAAATGGACAAGTCTGTTATCGTTGGAATCATTAGTCCATCTGTTATACTTCCAAGATCTACTTTGGAATTTGTGATAGGGCCAGCTTCTGCCTCTACAAACAAGTAATTTTAGGAGTGCAGATTTTACAATTTTTTTTTGGACATCCCAATTCGCAAAACGATTTAATTCATTTTTTCAACGTCTTAATGTATATAATCTACCTCATTTTTGAGGCATGAACCGCATGAACACTGGTTGGGCCACTGTTCTGGGACTAGAGACCCTAATTATCTCAAAATTGGCAATTATCCTAACAAATAAAAAAAAGAATTTCGAGTATGTTGATGAGATCGAAGTAAAATCCAGTTAAATAAAAACAGGTGAAGGCGGATCTGGCGGCTTGGGACACTCCCTACTACACGGCGAAGTTGAAGAAGGAGCTGCTACAGGTGAACGCCAAGGAGTTCGCTCCCTACTTCAGTCTCGGCGCGTGCATGGAGGGCCTCAACACCGTCACCACCAGCTTATGGGGAATCCACTTGGAGAACACAGAAATGCAACCGGGCGAAGCGTGGAATGACGACATCTACAAACTGGCCGTTGTTCATGACTCCGAAGGTACTCTCGGTTACATCTACTGTGACTTCTTCGAGCGCCATGGGAAGCCCAATCAGGATTGTCATTTCACCATTCAAGGAGGCAAGAGATTACCGGATGGCTCTTATCAGCCGCCCGTTGTCGTCATAATGCTCAATTTGCAGCAGTCGCGCTGGTCAGGACCCACACTGCTAACGCCATCTATGGTGGATAATTTGTTCCATGAAATGGGACACGCCATGCACTCCATGCTGGCACGCACGGAGTACCAGCACGTCACGGGAACGCGATGCAGCACGGACTTTGCGGAGATTCCGTCCGTGTTGATGGAGTACTTTGCGGCGGATCCGCGTGTCCTGGCCACCTTCGCCAGGCACTATCAGACACACGAGCCAATGCCAGAGGAGATGCTGAAGCGATTGTGCGCCTCAAAGTTCCTCTTCACGGCCTCAGAGACGCAGTTGCAGGTGAGTTTTTGACCCTTGAATGTTGACTATTTGCCCCATTTTTAATGCAGATAAAAGGCAAAAGCGAGAGATTTGCTGAGCAAATAGTGCGCAAAATATTGACTCAAAATGTGGGACTTGTTGTTGGGGAATCAATCATATTTCACAGATTGGGAAAAATATTTGCAGATGGGTCGAATTTGATCTCAAAGTTGATTGAAAGGGCGCTTAGTGAGACATCAAAGCTCGAATAGCCTCCGAAAAATCTTTAAATTTTTAACTTCTTTTTTTAACCAGAAAATAATAAATTTTCAAACCGATATTCATTCATAGAAGTTACTTTGCAAAACCCACAATTTAAGTCAACAGACTAATGAAAGTATTTATCTTATCAAGTATTCTAAAAGGCGAACAGATCTGTGACAAAATTACACAAATAACTATGTATAGCGTTGACCTACCTACCTTTAAATTCAAAAACTTGCAGAAAAACCGCATCAAAAAATCATTTCACTTATTTTTATTTTTTTTATATTTCCTTAAAAAAAACTTTTCCATTCTGAAAATGCGACGAAAACGATAATTGCGCTGGTTTGATAAAAACTAAGCTTAAGAGAACGTTTAATTAGTCAGAACTATTAAAAAAAAGATTGAAAATTAGTGGAAAATTGTAGGAGTGCTCTAAACTAAACCAAAGGGATGATCTCTATATCACTGACAAGAAATTCTATTATAATTTCTCTGATTTCGTTAAACTTTTAATGGTTTTACGAGATTCTAAACCTTATTCACAAAACGAGGTCCGCAAAAATTTCTGAAAATTTTTTGAATATTTAAAACGCTTTTATTATACCTAAATGCTTTAAAAAAAATTTAACATGCTTTTAAATAAATCTCAAAATGTTTTTGAAAGACTTCTAAGTGCTCTTTAGACGATTTTAAATGATTTTTCTAAACCTTTAAAAAGTATTAAATTTCTTTAAAGTGTTTTAAAACGCTTTAAAGAGCTTTCCAAAAGCATTTTAAACAAAAGATCTTAAAGCACTTAAAAGTGTTTCAAAGCATTCTATTATAGAACGCTTTAAAATACTTAAAATCCGTTAAAAAATCTTAAAAAAAAAACAAAAACAAACGATTAAAAGAAAATAAAAAAAATTAAAAAAGCTTTAGAACTCTTTAAGTTAAGAGAAAAACATTTCTTGGATTTTTCGGGTTTCGTGAAACTTTTCTACGGTTTCTCGTGTTTCTTATGTTCGTTTATTTTGCATTTTTCTCTGTGAAAAGCTCTAAAAATGCGAAATCGCGAAAATATATCCATCAATACGAAAAATATTGAATTCAGTTTCTTGAATTCAACAAAATGTTAGAGGCATCAGAAACCAAACCGATAAAGTTTAGATTAATAAAAAATATCATTTACAGCAGTTATTCGCGAGGAAAATTCTTTTCTTTTGCCAAAATTACCATTTTTTGGGCAGAAAATAATGCATTATTTTTCTCAGAATACTCGATTTGATTGGATTCAATTTTTCTAGATCTTGCAGTCTGTTTGCTCCACCTAATTTTCCGAGACACTCCTAACTCCAATAAAATCTCTTCTAGGTCTTCTACTCAGCGCTGGATCAAGCTTACCACGGCGATCCCACCGGTCAGGGCGCTTCCACAACAGATACTCTGCGTGAGCTCCAGGGACGCTACTACGGCCTCCCCTACGTGGATGCCACTGCGTGGCAGCTGCGCTTCTCACACCTCATCGGCTACGGAGCTAAATACTACTCATATCTGGTGTCACGCGCCGTCGCCTCCAGCATCTGGCACACTTACTTCGCCCAGGATCCGCTGAGTCGATCGCAGGGTGACAAGTACCGCCGTGAGTTTCTCTCCTTTGGCGGCGGCGTGCCGAGCCGCCGCCTCGTGAGTGACTTTTTGCAGCGTGCCGTGACGCCGCACAGCCTCGCGCAGAATCTCATCGAGGAGATCGACGCCAACAGCGCCACCATCCGGCGATTGACAGAGAGATAAAGAGACTAAAGTCTAGGTGTTTATTATCAAAAAAACAGGAAAAGGGGGGCAGGGGGAGCATAGAAATGAAGAAGGGAGAGAGGAAACTCTACAGTTGAATATTTTTCAATTTTCATCCGGGAAACTTCCTTTTTTTGCAAAAAAAATTTCATCCCACAAAATACCTTCGCGTCGCAACTTATTTACATCCTTCTATCAAATTTTTTTTTGTTGTGTAAATATTAGTGTTTTTAAATAAATTGATAGACGTATAATACGATTCGTGTGTCCAAAAATTCCTAGGCGAGCAGAGCCAAGGAAAAGGAAGAAGAAAAAAAAAAACGAGAAATCAGGGGATGGACTTGCCGTGAAATTTTTCTCCATAATATGAATAAATTCTCTTGGGGGACTTACAGCACACGAATGTATTGTTCACATCTAACTTAGGACACTCTCGCAGGCTTCTCTTTAGGCGACATAGTTGTATTGATTCTGGTTGTCCTTGTCACGCTCCATGTAATCTCGATCGATCAGCGACTCAATTCGCTTCTTCAAGTCAGCCGGCTGCAAAAAAAAGACAACAAAAACGAAAAAATTATTTCCGAATCAAGATGGAAATCACAAAGAAGGAAAAAGGACTCACTTTAACCGGAAACGTGAGCTGCTTGTAAAGTTCACTGATGAGAAGATTGTGGCTGAGGGTCTTTCGCATTTTCATAATTCTAACTATTGCCGCATCGATTTGATACTGCCGGTCCTGGTAGACTCTCTCCTCCGTGGCTTTCTGCTCCTCCGTCTGCAAAAGAAATATCAGCAAAGAGGCATTTATATAAACATTTTGTAGAAATTATTGTGATCTTAATTTTAGGCCGAAATGATCCCTAATCACATGGAAACAAGCATAACTACAGCTTAACAAAGTATCGCAATCAGATTCCAGATAAGATCAACAAATATCCCAACCGGATTATATTTGGCTTTAAATACGCAGAGGGCAAATTCTGTTTTAATAGAATAAAAAACATGACTTTTTAACCATGACGCTACAGAAAATTGAATTCTTCAGTCATCAAAATGTGTCATTTTTTACAGTGTAGTAAGTGCTGGGGTTAAAAATTAAAATAGAGGTTTTATTCACGGATTGAAGCTCACTTAGTCTTTTTAGATAATTTATTTATTTAAAGAGGAATTATCTAGAAGTAACTTGTTAATTGATTGTAAGGTAAGACGCAGTAACTTGGGAAGAGTTTTGCATTTCCAACTTGATGTCTGGTTTTTCAAAGGCTTAAAAAATATCTTTTTTTCTTTTAAATTCTACTCAATTTGCCTATTGATAGTTTGTGAATTCACTTCCACCACTTGATGGGAAAAATGAAAAATCGCGGAAGACTGAGGGACGCCGTCACTCCCAGAGACTGATGGGGTCACCTAAAAGGCCCAAAAGTCACTCCTACACTCTGCAGAGCTGCGCGTGTGCACTGCTTGAGCTACTCTACGTGACTGAACTCGTAAACTCATTCGTAGAACGTTCGAACTACCCCTAAGTGACTATTGAGCCCAGTCAGCCGGGACCGACCAGAGTAGCACTGCTGCCAATTATAGGGGAGGGGACGACTGAACGTTTTTGCCGTAGGTATATTAGGTCAATTGTTCCACAAGTTTATGAATTCAGTTTATCAAAAATCATGTTTTAACACTTAAAGCCAAATTGTGGTATTTTTTGGCCGGATAAACCGCTTACTCTCATTATTTTACCTATACTTTCATCCCTCTCTTTTTGAGTAGAGTGATTTAAGTGTTAAAAGAATTTTTTTTAAATCATTCAAATTCTTAGGATGCCTGACATCTTGGGACGCTATCTAATTTGGGACACTCCGTAAATTCATTGCAAAAATGGATAAATCTTAAAGTTAACCTCTCCATTCGGCAACTTTTTAGATTCTTAATTTCTTGAAATATCTATTTAAATTTTCCTATTGTTTTCCTATTGTTTGATAGATGGCGCACCTTGAAATTTGGTCTCTGGATGGGTGTGTCCAGAACTCCAGCAGTTATTATATTAGAATTAGGGCTCCGACAGACCTGCGCTTAGCGTGGAGGCTTAGCATCTAAAACGAGGCTCAGGGTACCGATAGACCTGCTTTTGGTAAAGGAATTTCCTTAGAAAGTTGTTCTGGTGCTTAGGCTAAGCGCGATCCGAACAGA
>CAKKOB020001215.1:0-25583 GCA_918844115.2 Phlebotomus perniciosus | reverse complement strand
TAAAAAGCTTTCTTAGAAACTCCATCTTGGTATTATATTTTGCATTAGGAATTAACTACCTCTACTTTAAAGGTTGGTCTACTTGGTCTAGTTAGATCCTCTGACCCATAAAAAGTTATTGGTAATGAGTTTCAAACAAATATCCTATAGAAATTCTATATGCGTACAGAATATCTTATCTATACCTGTAATAGGAATTTATCTGACCTATTATCTATTCTATCCGGACCCTAATACCCATTTCATTACAATGAAACATCCACACAAACAATTCACTATTACCTCGTTGCCTAAGCCCTATTGATACAATTGAAAGAGAAATCATCGGCAATAAGTATGGCAGCGACCCATTGATTGACACTCTTGTTGGCATTGAGAGCAACACACCTTTTCCCACCCAATTTCCATCAAGTTCCATCGTCCAACATATGGGAAACTGTCTATAATGAAACTACTTCGAAGTGGCAGGAAAGATTCCCAGAGAGAGGCCAAGTCAAGTGGTGTGAGCTTTCCTCAACAATCCAATTGTCCTGGCGACAACAATTAGGTACTCTCTGAAGGCTATGTAATGGGATTTCTCACCGTGTCGGAGCTTAGAGAGTGAATTTTGGGTATATATTGGGAGAAAAACCACAACCAGTGTCTGCCGCCAATTAACGTGAAAGTATCGACAATAAATTGAGGTGGAAATTCATTAGCTGACCATAACACCACACATTGGCTTTGTTATTAGCATGTTGGGCGACCTTAATTGAGTCGCCATACAGTCCAAAATACCTCCATCCTCTCTATATGTCCAACCGCACAGACCCCAAGACATTTTCATCCATTGTATCTCACATCCTAAAATGTGCAAATGAGTGCTAATCGATTTTGACTATGTTAGCATATGAGGTGAGGAATTGAGAGTGTCTCGAGACATTCTTCATCATCGGCGCGGTTGGAAATTAACAGTTTGTGCGGCGCAGAAATTGCGATAAAACAATCATGTGTGTGTGTGAGCTCTGCGTAAGAAAATGAAATTAAAGAAGCGTAAATATACCGTCAATTATCGAATTTCTGCTTCGCCAAGATGGAAATTTTTCCTTTTTTTTCAAGAAAAAAGAAGGGGAGAGAGAGAGATAAAAAAATCCGACCCTCCTCACCCATGATGGATCAGAACAATCTTGTGTTTAATGAAGATTGAGAGAGAGGGGGAATATAAACATATGGCGTCGTTCACCTTCTACGTGATTACGTATAGGTTGAAGATCATCTTCATCAAAGTATGGGAGAAGCGTGTTCAGCATCATTATCATGAATCTCCTTTTGTGCCTCTGTCCTCCAACCCTCAGCATCTCTTTGCCGCCTCAAACAGCAACCTCATCTCACCTTTGAGCACCTAGCAAGTTCTTTTCCATCCTCTTGTTCTTATTTCCTACCCAATGCACCGTGGCTTGAGCTGCAGCTGTCCGCAGAAATATTTAATTTTTGCCCCATACGCCTGAGATGCCCATGAGCCAGGGCTTTGATATCAAGTGGCCATTCTTGGACCAGAGCGCGCTCTCTTCCCCAAGATGACGACAAAAAAAAACCCGCTCAATAAAAATTGAAGGTGCAGCAGCTGAGATGGTCATGGTGAAAGAGAAGCTCGCATTGTTGAGACATGAGATGAAGAGGCAACGCCAGAGATGAATAGCATGCGGGACAAAAGACTCGACGAAACAATATATGCCCATCTTTGACGGTCTTTGATGGTTATATAGAAAAGTTGCTGCGGACAAGGAAGGTATAGGTACCATCCAGCAGGTTCTTCAGTCTAATGACAGTGGCATTGACATCAGTTGGGAGCACACAAAAACCACCACGCACGCCAAATTGATGAGGCAGCGTCTTTGCTGTCGTCAGTGACTTATTGGATCCCGCCACTTAGACATTATACATAGTATGTCTATCAAAGAGACTTCAAATATATCACTAAGAAATTTTCGTTGGTTCTGCTGCTGCACAGAAATCGATAGGTCTTTTGATCATTTCTCGGAAATTCCTCAAGATAGTCGAAACAGCAAGAGAAATGGGCTTGGAGAGGTTAACTGATGAAGCATCATTTAGTCAGCAATTTAGCATAAGAAGACTCACCCAATGATAAGAATTAATAGTTGATACTCGAAATGATATGGAAATCATACGTGAAATGAGAGAAAAGTTGTTAAAATCTTAGAACAGTATTTTGGATTTGTAAACAGATATTATCAGTTTCAATATGCCTAAGAAATTTCTTAAATTATAATAAGACTAATCGTGTTATTACACGTAAGTTTCTGGCGCAATAATTACAAAGCTAGCAAATTAAATGAATCTTTGATCTATCCCTAATTCTTTGAAGGCGTTAGAAAGAGTAATTTGTCCTTGTTTTTAATAAGCCAAGAAAATTTCTCTTTGATTTTAATGTTGAGATTTGCCAGTTCGAAAAGTTTTCATGCTCTTCTTGCAGTTTGTGTAACCTCACTCTCTATTGTAAATGCAAAGGACGTGAATCATAGATAATTTAACCGTAATAAATACCCATAAATACTCAAAAAATTACTCTTAGACAACTTGAAAGACATATAGTCATCTCTTTCATTCATTTTTCCTAAATTCTAGCAATAATTAACACAATAAGTGCTAGAATTTGTAAGAGGAGAGCAAGAGAATGACTATATGTTCTTCTAATCGTCCAAGAGTTTTCCTTTTGAATATAGTTTTTAACGTTCTTCACGTTTAAGTTATCTTTTTTCGCGTTCTTTGAATCTACAATGAAGAATAAGGTTATGATAACTGCGAGAACTGCAATAATAACTATAGGATCAACCAATCAGAAGATTAATTTCGTCTCTTAAAAGTAAAAGTCGTCTGCTCTCTTCTAACGCCGAAAAAAAAATATATAGAGTGAAATGGGAGATTTAATTTAATTTCCTGATGTAATTAGTGCGCTAAGAAATTGCGTGTGATAACACAGTAATGGTAAGTTTACCGAATCGTTTTGTAGAAGGTTTACAAAAGGTTTAAGGAACCTTTATTGAAAAGTTTCATAGATTGTAAGGGGACGCTTAACGGATTGTTTAACTTAATGTTTAACAAATTGGTCAAGGAACTGTTGACATACAACACGATAATGTTTAAATCATATAAAATTTATCGTAACTTATAGCTTTTCAATTTTTAATTCAAGATTTAATACAACGTTTATTTTTATTTGTTTTGCATTTATTATAATAGAATAAGAATTGTGTCTTCTTGTTATTTCAATAATGAAATTTTTCCCCAAGAATATTTATATTTTAATGCTCGTCTGTCTCTATCAGCTCGTCACCCCAAGAGCCTCGACAGAGGACGGAGAAGGATCAGCGAGAGTTTTCAAATATTAAAAGGAAAGGAAATAAAACAAGCATTTACAATTTAGCCCTCTTTTGTGATCCACCCACAGTCAACCAACAGTTAACAGGAGAGACAGTCGCTATATTCGTGTCATTCATCACTAAGAAGGATATCATAGCTTTGAAAAATAAATGTGATATATAGTTTTTTATTCCTGGAAGATGAAGAAAAGGCGAGTGTTAGGATTTTTTCTCCCTATTTATGAATTCAACTAAGGGAGTCTCTGGGGTGCTATTGAGGATTTCAAGTACAGGAGCTTGTCTTCCCCATTTATTGGTTAAAAGGGATTAAATTCAAACAACTCCACCATCATTTGTCACACTTAAGCTACGAGGTGCTTATCACTTTTATTCCCTCTTCGCATAAAGATCTCTTCATTTCAGGGGAGTTTGGGTTGAAATTAGGCGCCAAAATCCATACAACCCCCCCATGGAAATGTGCGTTCCTTCAACAAATGGAATACAAATTAAATCGTCTCACTGCTATTGTTGACGCTTTTCTTGCGAGCTTACCACCCACTTCAACCCACAATTCAATCACACTTGATTTAATGGGATAAATTAGGGAGTGATGTTTTAAGCTGCCAAGACTTCGGCTCTTGAGCTTTTTCCGCTCAGGCGAAGACACAGAAAAAATTTCCTAAATGAGTTTTCCACCCTCGAAAGCTTGAAGTTGAGTGCTAAATATGCGAAACCATTAGAAAACATTAGAGACAATTAATTCATAAAAGGCACACACTTTGCCAGAACGTTTTTCGAGCTTCCCCATCGTGACTGTTTTGAGATTTGGGCGTGAGTATCCATACAAGTATTTCTCAGCACGGTATTTGCATAAAATGGAATCAATTGAGGAAAATTGCTTCAAAAGTTTTCCAAGCACAAATTACCACAATTATCACTGTTGAACACGCGCCATGAAACGGTCTCATCCACCCTCTCTCTCTCAGGGCCTTGTCCCTGCACTTCCTCATCGTCGTCAATCATGTCCGTGCTGAAAAGGTGATTTTCATCGATACACTTTCCACCCCGCGGGAGTGGCCGGACCCCAAGAAGTGAAACTGTCGAATGTCACGAACATCCAGCTCTTTAATCGGAAACGCATTTAAATGCGGCCTGTTGTCCAAAAAGCAGCTGCCATGTATAAACATCCACAGTAATTTTTATCCAGTACAACATACAATTTCAGGCGAGAAGCTGCACTGCGAGATAATTTCTTGCACGTGAATATTTATGCATGATGTCTCATTATGTGGCACACACCGTTGACGATACGGAGAAAAAAAAAAAGAATTACACATCATTTTGTGGTTCCGCAAGTTTTTGGCCATCAATGCGCTTCGCAGAAAAGAGATGTTTAATGATTTATTCAACCCACTTCGCTGGCGGATTCTGGCAATGGATGCCTCAGCGTATTGACTCACATAACTTGGCAATTGAGGTTTGAATTCCTTTTGTGGAGGAAGAAGATGTTTCCGGTGGATCCTACATAATCTTATGCTTAAGCAAGAGATTTTGTGAATGTCGAAGGAGTTGTATTGAATTTATAGAGAAGAAATTGAAAGAGAGAAAGAGCTCAAAATATTATATAAAAGATCTGTGAATTTTAAGTAAAAGTTCTGGACAAATTTGTGGAGTTTTAGGCGAAATTTCTTCAAGTTTGCATAACTTTAGGGTAAATTTTCCACAAAATTGCTGATTTTCACCAAAAAAACAAGAGTTTTTTAATTCCTGACTGTCCATTTCATCAAATATATAATAAACTATAGGTAGTTCTACTACAAAAAAGCATAGCAATAATATTTACCTGAACTATCTTTGAAGCAAAAACATTCTCTGTTTTTTCTTTCTTGCTTCATATTACGAAATTTCAACACAAAACACTTTGAATAAATTTCCCGCTATAATCTGGAAATTTTCAAAGATTACACGAAGAGTAAATCCTCATAATTTCCATGCATTAACAAGACGAAATATGATTGTAAAGAATATGAAAAGAGAAGATGGAAGAAAAAGACGAGTTTCTAGAGGTGTTCTCTTGGAGAGAGAGGAGATAAATTTAAATATAAATGAAGATATTTAAAATGACGTTTTCATGTTATTTATAGAGAGACGCAAGCGCGAAGACGGAAATGGTGATGAAGGGAAAAAAGAGAAGGAAGAGAGAAATCCATCCGTATAACAAGGAATTATGGGGAATAATATGGAATACACATAAAAGATTTAATACCAAATCGCCTAATAAATGCCCTCGTACTCTCCCTCATCGAAAATTCTGATATTGGGATCTAAATTTATGGCCACTACACCACCCGATTAACATCTGCCCGTGGAGCAATTTTTGCCTTGGCCATTTTCTTCTCCTTCAACATAATCAGCATTTCATTTGATACAATATCGAGATTTATTCTTCCCAGAGTGTCTGAAACTTTGGTTATTCAGATGGTCAAACAGGTGGTTCTCTTCCCATCTTCATGGGCTGTTTGTCTTGGCATTCACTGTCCCGAGGCTCCAAAACGATAATGACATAGGCGTGATTAGGCCATTTCAATATATAAAAATTCTCTTTCACTTCTTTCCCCATTTCGAGGGAGTGGTAAACCCATTGGGTTATTCTTTCTCATCTTGCTGGCCGACACACAAATTGTATGAGGAGGAAATGAGGATGGGAGGCCTTAAATGACTCTAATGAAGAAATAATACATGGCCACATCTAAATGGCCCTTCGACGGGGCCCTCGGGCTATTTAATTATCGTGTAAATGAGACAAGGAGTCGTCAAAATTCCCATGATCGCACTGTCGAAGAGATTTGCTCACTTTACGCCTCCTCCCACCCACAATTGCTGGGGGGATATTCGCGTGTGAGAAATCAAGCGAGAGGGAGTGTGAATCACTTAGCCAAGGGGGGAGAGTCAATTTGATGAATGTACGCATCAAGTGATTAGAATAATAGCCGTTGGACGGTTGGTGAATATGAATTTAAAGCGATTTAAACGTTTCTTAACGAACTTTGAGAGGTTTATAGTTCTTAAAATGCCTGAAAAACTTATTCAAATTCATTTTCTCAATGACATAACCTCAAATTATTCTAACCTTTTCTCAAGCCTTTCATTTCTTATTCTTTTTCTATCCGATCTTTTGCATACACATTAAGTTTTTATGGCACCTCAGACTTTTTGATTAGAAGTCCATTAACCCCTCTAAACCACCTGTAAGTCATGGTACACCACATTTGTGCAACAGTTCGTCCCTTGAGTGCTTTGCTATGAATTTCGGGGGAGAGTTAGTGAATTTGCCATCACTTGTTGAGCCCGTCACGCTCAGTGGCGTTGGTGTCTTCCACCTCTTTTTTCCTGGCCACCGTGTGGGAAAAGATGAGGATTTTGAGAGCTTCCCCATGTGAAACACCTCATTGTGACCACGAGGGAAAATCGCACATCGAGAAGTACTAAAAGACAATTCCCACTGTATTAATTTACATTTAATAAGAATTCTCATCGTCTCGGGGCCTCTTCCTGCGACCATGTTATTATATACATTTTCTATGTGTTAGAAGATGTGGAAGTCGGTTGGTGAAGAAACAAAACACATCTTCAGCTCGTTCGCCATATCTTTCTCCAATATTTTATTCATGGACATCGTATTCTTATTGTACTTTTTATTGCACGCTCTTCGTCGTTTTATATAAACGAGGAGAAGAAGAGTAGAAGTGGACATCACATTGCCCATATATTTGCCTCTGGGTGCTGTTGCTACATAGAATTGCCCCATGAGGCGTTTTTCGGGTGTGGGGGGGGGGAGAGAGTGAATAAAAGTCCAAGACATACACCTTAGCCTTAAGAACATGATGGCACGAAAAAAAGCGATACACCTGACCAAATGAAATATTCATTAGTTCTTTTTATATAAATAATTTATTATTGATGGGCCATTGGCCCTTTCCCGGTGAGCTTTTTTTTCGGCATAGAGAGAAAAAGCTCGCACCAAAATCTCACACCCTTTTTTATCAACGAACGTTTCAACTTCCCTGAATGAGATTCGCCCCTGATAGATTTGAGTGACTGTTGCCGACAGTTCATGGGATAATAATTAAATTCGCGTCGCTCGCAGGGGTGGAATAATTGTTCCACCACACAGTGAAAAAAAAAGAGCCACCCATTCCGAGTGTGGAGTCCCTGGATAACTCCATATAGGGCCTCCCGGGGCGCCCACCTCTGACCACCACTTGACTGAAATGTAATAAATTCCACAAAATACACCAACTAAATTTACACAAAGTGTTTGTGCTTTTGACATCTTCATCACAGTCAGAACTTGGGTCAAATGTGTCCATTCGGGGTCACAAACACTAAACCGAGGGGCTTGGCACTCTCAGAGGTGGCCGAACAGGAAGATAAATGGGAAATGAGGTTGATTTTTTTCTCTATAATCATCAATAAACAATATTGGTTTCTTCTTCTTTAAGAAAAGAAACATTATCGTTACTTGTTCCTGAAATTCTATAGCGGGAGAGATTAAGAGAAATGAAAATGTTCATATGTAGAACCTAAATTTAAATATTAACTGTTAATAACGTTTTTCGATTAAAAAAGAAAGCAATTCTCAAGGCAATTCTTGTCTCAGTCAATTTTGCCTAACTTTAGGCAGCTTTATCAAATTGCCTGTTTTTAGGCGCAAATTTGCTGTTTTGATAATATTTCATTGCAAACTTTAATAATTTTATTATACTTTAATTTGTCTAATTCTATGTCTAATTTGCACTTTATATATGCAGTATATATGATTATATATAATTATTATGACTCATTTCAACTCATTTAGTCTATCTTTAGGCAGAATGAAACCCACTTCACATAATTAAAGGCGAATTTAGGCGATATCGCGATTTTGGCGAGTATTCGCAAATTAAAGTCAGTTATTCGCCCCTTAGTTGATTCATCAGCATATCACCCATTCTTGTGTCACATAAACTACACCCCACAGCTTTCATAGCAATCCCGACAAGTGGAAAATTCGCCTCCGCAAAAGAGACAGCAATAGGGTTGAAATGGACATTAAACGACGCTTCAAAAACGACGAGTTAATTGAATGTCATTGAAAAGTACTCGCAAATAAGCTCTAGCTTATTGACCACGGAAATATTTTAATGAGCAATATGTCAAATATTGCCCTGCGGAGGAGGAAAAAGCCTTAATTGATTGATGTTGAACCCATTTGATCCACCCACGTAAATTTACATGTTTTTTTCCTCTCTCTCGATAAAGCCTCGTCCAAGCTTCCGCTTGGGAAGTTTGTAAAAGAAAATTGAGACAAGGTGCGAGGATTTTCAGTCCCTCTTATAAAGGATGTGAGTAGTTGGAGGAGGGATTTTGAAGAGTGCAAAATACACCGAAATGAAATTCCCTCGCAGACTCTTTCTATTTGCCGGAGACGACCTAATTTGATCCTTTTCCGTATCCCAATAACATCCCCATTTGAGATGCGTAGCCAAAGAGAACAAAGAGCTCCTCCGAAGGTGACTGGGAAAAAAATCCTGTCTCCGCAACTTCCTTTTTTAAATTGCTTCTCCCCACTGGGTGGGATCTCATGAGCTTTCAATATCCCACTTCCTATTTTGGGGAAGTCGTTTGATGGGGTGTTTGAATGAAATTGGAAATTTATTCGGTGAGAGGTTCTTGGGGACAATTAGTACGAAGAGCTCAAAGGATAAGAAATGCACATTTTTACGATGTTTGAGAACTGTTCTCAACTTATCCAATCAGTTAGTGTGTCGCCTGTGGCACTATCTTCTTTTAAGTCTTACGATTTTATTCTTGGGATATTAAATTATTCTCCCTGAAGAATACACTGCTGAGAAAAGGATAGAGAGGATAATTTTGCCGACAATCAGGGGCTTTGTGGAAAAAATTGCCTAAAGTTATGCAAATATTTCAAGATTTTGCCTATCAGGCGGTTTAATTGGTCAGAATTTGATCAGAAGTGCCTAAAATCAGGCGAAAATCATATAATAATATGAGAAATGTATTTTTTACTGTTTTTAGCACTGTGACATAATATTCTGAAGCGCTGGAAAGTGCTTGAATGTGGTTGGAACTCCTAAAAGACACTTTACTCACTTTACCACGTTTTTTTTATGGACTTTTAAGACAGATGGAGAAGCACCGCATTGGGAATTACAATATTTAAATCTGCGCGTTCGCTCGTCTTATGATTCCATTCCCCCTCCCCACCATCAATGTGTTGTTTACGAGATGAAATTACACATGAGCGGAGCTTTTACACTCGTCATCATAGCGCACTTAAGGAGAGGGTGAAAATGATGTGAAAGCTCTCACATGTGAAGGCGATAATCATGAAAATTGGTGGGATTTTTATGCAGAGAAATATTGCGAAAAATTTGAGACGACTTTCTGGTGGGTTGGGCCGTCAGATATCGCTTTTCTGGCTGGGGCAAAAATGAGAGCAAATAAACGACATGGAGACGATAAAATCTCGAGAGGCACTCCCTTTAATATCCCCCCAAACAATATTGGTAGAAAATATTCTCTTTCATTTTATTTTCTGCGATTTTCCAGATATAAAGTGTTCGCGATTCTCTGTGCTTTCTGGTATAGATTCCATATATACCTTTACCCACGAGCCAAATACAATAACAGAGACATTTTCCACTCAATGGGAATCTCTTTAGTTATATATCCAAAGACATACGTGAACCCTTAGCCAAAAAAAAAAAATAAGGGAGCTTTTGTCTTTTTCTCTATGAATCCGAGAAATTTGCACATCACATCCCCATTCCCCTGGAGGATTTTTTTACACCGCATAAAGTCTCTGATACAACAATATCAAATATATTTTAAGGTGATTGCTTTACAGATTTTTACAGCATCTTATTGGGAGCATCAGGAAAATCTGCTCCGCCACCCTCTCGCCTTTCCCACCCCCTGGAGGAAAATCTCTGGAGTATGAAACCCTCGTATTTCCATGGAATTCTCTCCACTCAATGTTGGGATTTTTTATGACAAGACATATTCCGTCTCTCACCTCCTGAGGGGAGGATTTTGAGCATAGAAAGACGGCACCACAAAATGCAAAATTCTCACTCCAACAACACCCCCACCCTCTGGAGACCTTATGGAATATTGTTGTATAAACCTTTTCTATCTTACCGAGAAATCTCACCACACTCCTCAGCAATTTTTCCCACCCATCACACCAAGAGGTGAATCAAATGGCAAAAGGAATCCTTGTCCTTAACAGGGAAGCCAGTTCCTGGAAATTTAGCTAAACCTTCTGGTATAGAGAACAAAGGGATTTGCTCTTAAAAAGTGAGCTAAGCTTGTCATTAAAGATGCAGGTGAACTTCTTACAGAAACTTAACGAATAAACTTCCATAGGACTTTTGTATAAAAGCTTTCTTATAAGTAGCTAAGCTTATAAGAGTTCAAGAAAGCTTTCTCTAGAATTTTGCCAAAGATTTTCTTAGAAATTCATCTGAAAATCAGTAAAAATCTTTCTATAAATAAGTTCCTCTTATAAAATCAGCATTGCTTTCTATTGAAAGGGTTGAAAGTAAAACAAAGTCTAATATATAATTTCATGTCAATGAAACTTGAAATGAACAACCCCTTAAACTCTTCTGTCGAAGAAGATAAAATTCGCCTCTTCGGGCACAATATTGCCTTCAGATGGAAATGCACTTCCTCGATAGGAGCATTTGATGGTTTTTTTTTCTGGGTGGTCGTTTCACCTCCCAGAAAAGCTTCCACATCAACTTTAGCAGAGATACAAAGAGGTACTCTTTTGGGCTTAAAGTATCCAGCAAATTTAACAGTTTCATATAAAGTGGGAGCTCTTCTGGACACAATTCAATTGGCTGCGAGGAAAAAGATTTTCCACCCACAATGCAGACAGTTTTAAACCTCAAATGAAACCCCTCAGACGCAGCGACAAATGGCAGTGGCAGACAAGCGTGAAAAATCAAGGAGGGAAAACTGATATACATATATATTCATTCATTTTCATGGTGTGACGAACGAGGCGGAAAACGCAATTAAGTTGGGTGTTTGTGCAGTTGCTCAAAGCACAAGTCAGCAATATCCAAGCCATGTAATTAGCGCATCTCTCGCAAATGAAAATGTTTGCAAAACTTCCACAACACGAGGATGTGTTTTTCACGCACTGTGGAAATTCCTTTCTCCCATTTGATTTTGTCTATGAGGAAAAACCAACAACAACTCTGCAGAATTTGGCAACATTTTACTGAGATTAAGCCACGAAAATTTTTACACATGTTGCAATACACAAAGAGATAGGGAAAGAATTGGGGATGAAGTAGTGAAAATTGAATGAATATGGTATAAAAATAAATAAATAATATTGTAATTTAACTCATAACATATTCATTGTGCAAAAAATGCCGCAAAAATACCAGAGATTACCATAAAAATTGATATCTCAGTACTTATGTATGTATATAATACATAATTTAATTAATGTATTGTGAATGATGATTTTAAAATACCATCATTTTTTGGGAAAATGAAACTGGTAAATATTGGTTCAATTTTGCGGAATGATTTGCAAATTAAAGAGAATGCTTTTGTATAGTCAGTAAAACAACTGCTTAATTACATGATAAAAATAATTGAACTTTTTCATTCGTACTTAGATGTGTTTTTTTTAAATTTTTTTATTATTTTTTAATATTCATTATTATTAACTGGATGGGAAATGCATATTAACAAACGCATTGACAAAATTTTATGTGTTTTTATTAAAAAACACCCCAAGCTCCTTTAATAATTATTTTACTGATCAAATTTGATTTTTTTACTGACCAAACTGAATATATTACTGACCAAAAAGTCACAGTCCTTTTTCCTTATTTCTAGAAATAAACTCTATTTCTTGTATTTCACTTTTCTCTCTTTATGTAAATACATCTCCGCGAATCTGCACTGAATTTTCCGCGAAAGAAAATGCACAGATTTACTCTCTCTATATAAATTTAAGTGCCTCAAATCACACGTGAGGAGTCTCAGGATTTCACGTTCAAAGAGGAACTTTCAGCCGAAAATCCCCTTTCAAACCTCACAGGGAATTAAATAACACTCCTGAGGATTAGGGGGGATTTTTTTACTTTCAAACCATTCTTCAACCTGCAAGTGAAAAGCACCATTTAAGCTGCAGCTTGTGGTTGTGCGGAGTTTGAAAACTGGAGGTTTTACGGTCAATACTGACCGAATTTCCATCTTTGCAATTTCTACTCATGATTTACGACATGGTAATTCTAACTGGAAATGACCCGAAGAAAATGTGACAGAAAAAATGATTTGGTGAAAACTTTTTCAGTCGCATAATGCATTTTCTTCACAAGATTGCATTCATTAGAGTGCAACCATGTGGAAAATGAAAATTTTCTCTCTCTCAGTTTTCCACATCAATGACAAGAGGCACTATCGTAAAATTTTCTCCTCAATTTTCTCTCTCTCTCCGTGGAGTGAGGCTGCTTTTCCTGCCGAATTGTGCTGAGGAAAAATATTCAATTTTCCCTCATCAGTTGGTGATTTTTATATGCAATGTTGTGTGTGTGATTTTTCTTTACTCTACATATAGAGCCTCATCCTGAGCTGGTACGACTTTTATTGCTTTAATATACTAATAAAATTTTTCATTATTCACGATGCCGCAGACACGGTAGCGCAAAAAAAGGCCCAAAACGAAATTTTCACATGTCCCTCTTTCCTTTTGGGTTATGTCTGGAGAGGTTGTAAAATTGAGCTCATATTTTGTGGTTGAAAAATATGTAGAGGAGTCTCATGTGAAAATTTCTCGTACCACACGTGAACAATGGCGAGACAGCCAAAAGCGGAGTGACTATAATCCAAACAGTGGAGAATGCAGATGCTTTGCGGGTGTAGCACATTAATCAAAATAGTACTGTGGTGGCCTCTTAATTTCCTGTCCACGGCGGACATTCTGCAGGGGACAATTTCCAAAACAACCCTCATCTGGCTCATTGTGTGACGATGGATATTCACATTCTTCGCCAAGAAGAAACGAAAATTACACTCATAAGTCAAACAGCTGCGGCCGTCGACCCTTTTGCCATATCTCCAACAGATATAAAATCATTAGCTGGCTTTTTTCCACATCACACCTGAGTTTCCCCAATTCAATTGGGAAAGGTGAAAATTGTTCACAATTTTGTCAATGATGGGCGCACGAAAGACACGAAATTGAATGAGATGAAATTCACACGATGAGGCGAAAAGGTAAAATTACCATAAATCAATGGAAGGAGGGAGAAAAAGTTTCCCGTTGTGAGACAAAACACGGGTTTTTTGATTGAGTTTTCAGTGTAATTAGAAATAGTTTTGTCAATTGTCCTTACTTTTTTTCTCCACGTGAGAACTCTTGAACACCCCGCTTGGTGAACGTGGAGTTACTCACAATCATTCAACTTCATGATGGGTAGAACGTGGTAAAATTATCAGATGAATCGCTACGATATGCACGAGAATACAAATTAATGTAATTAAGTTAAATTCACTAGTGGCTTTTCTTCTATTCTGCACTCCGAGACTGCATGGAGAGTCACTTAAGAGACAATTTCAGACCAACAAATTGGAATTACAACTAAATTTTGAAGGAGCAATAAAATCAATAATATATACTTCACGAAAAAAAACAACTCAATTAAGTGGATTAAAATTCTGTGAATTTCCCTTTTAATTTTCCATAAGAGTTGGAGGGGATAAAAAGCAACTTTAATCAGTGCTAAATGCACTCTAGCGTAATTTTTTGCCGCAGCTTCGAAATTCAAAGGGCGACCATTTGAAAAATCATATAGGAAATTCCGGGAAAGCGAAGAGATTGTAGAGGACAAAAGTGTAATAAAACTGGATTGAGTTTTCCCCCTTGAATGGGGACGGTTGGAAAATTCCCGGGAGGATTTGTATGGCGCGCTTTTTCATGCTCAAACCAGAGGAATAATCCATTATTGAATTACATCTTTTTAATAAAACCCCCGTGAGATTGCAGGGCTTGTGGTAACTTTTGCAAATAAGTATCTGTGGATTGTAAGAGATCGCTGTGTGCTGGGAAATCAAATGATTTTATAGCTCAAGTTCAAATTGTAAAAGTAATTGGAAATATATCTCAGTGGAGTCGCCTGGTGGTTCGATGGGGACGCCAAGTTAAGGGATTCTGGGGGTTTATTACATATTGAAAGCAGTTACATAAAAAAGCAATAAAATAATGGATAGAATTGCTCTCTAAATTTAGAGTTTTTGATAGAGTAACCTCATTTAGCTTTTCATTTATAATTTGATTTAACTTTTTCGCGCATTTATTATAAATTATTCGCATAGAGAATGTCAAGCACTTACATTTCATTGAAAGTATACATATATAAAAATCAATTAAAACTTTGTATCAAATCCAATTGATACAGTCCCTTTAGTATGTCCAAAATTGAAATCGATTAATTAAGAGTGGATACAAAATGGCAGCAGTAATGCTTTGTTTTTTATCCCCCGACACTTCACCACCGAATTGGTCCATTTTGCGAAATAATCATTGTATCTATTACTGGGAAATTACTGGGAAAACTGCGACAAAATAGTAATTCATGCAATTAGAGGTTAATAATTGTTTAGTAGAATTGTTAGCAAATGAATTGAATTGGTTTGTTTCGCATTCAGAAGAATATTTTCGACTGCATTAACACGCAATTTCGACACGAAATATCAATCAAAATATATCCGTGGGAACATCATTTGTGGCTTATATTAGGTGATAAACCCATGAGTGCAGTTGAGATGGAAAATCAATGGGAATAATTCCATTTCGGTTTTCCAACAGTCACGCGAATTTACCTTTCACGAGAGAGAGAGCAAAAAATTTAAATTTTTATATTGAAATTTAATGTTTCGAAATGGATTTTTTCCTCCTTGGGCAATTTTTTCTCTATATGGCGTGATTAAGATGATAAATACAAACAAGAAAATACTGTTGATTTTCTGAGAGCTGAGATTTTTCCTTCTTATACGTTGGAAAAATATTTTCACGCGCCTTCATCATTCCCACCTAAACATCTCAAAGATGGCAAACAAACACATTATTAGCATTATAGCATTATTGTTGGGTATTATATGAGAGAATATTAAATGATTATATGGGATAAATTATCGTGTTTATGATACGGTGAAAAAATATTAACTTTCAGTGAGTTTTATATCGTGTTTCACGAGGGAGCTTTTTTCTCTCTCCTATATATGTACATAGTAGAAAAGCTCATTGTTGTTTCTTCCTGTTTTTCGCGCATAGTTTCTCACCATCACAGGTTTGTTTTGGGGGGATGTGAGAAGACATGAGAAATATGATGTACTAGTGAGACAAGGAGTGAAATATCGCAACTGCCACCCACTCAAAACAATCCCACTTGAAAAGTTTGCCTCATGAAGGGGAGAAATGTGGGAAATTTTCATTAAATAAGAGTGAAAGTTTCACAAAATTGAATCTAATGTTACAACTCACCCTAAAGCAGTAAATATCTTGTCTGAGAAAATGCCTTGACTCACCTGTAAGGAGAAAAAAGAAAATTTTTATTAGTTGAGCAATCAAGGATGTTGTTTGAAAAATTTCTTGGATGCTTATAAATTTCACGTGAAATAAAACCCTCTGGGCTGTGGAAGCTCCGATGCACCACTTATGAATCAAGCCACGTCCACACGATGCCTCGGAAGCTTCCACCCTCTGGGGGTGGTGGAGGTGGGATGGGACAGTGGGGCATTCGTGGAGAAAGAGTTATGATTTCATTTTGGTTTTCACCAACATCCAGCATTGCTTCTTTTTTTCACCACCATCTCTCCGTGTTTCCCAGCGAATTGAGAAGTGAAATCACATGTGACAGAAGCTTTTCTCTCGTTTTCCTTTTCTACGTGCCTTTTTCCCATGGAATCTCTCCACCGAGAGAAATCTCAGTTTGTGTGGGTCGACAGGGTGAGAGAAAAAAGCTCACCTGTGAATGGGAAGATTCGGAATCCTCAAATCCTCAGTATTGTTGAACCACTGGGACATGGTGTAATCAGTGCTGGAGATCAAGTCTTGAGTTGTGGGGGAGTAAATTATTTTCTCTGTTCGTTCACTCTCATGGGGATTTGATAAGACATCCTCTGACTGGGGAGGAAAGCTCACCAGGGCTTCTTTTCCACCCTCCTTGACGCATTAACAGGGAAAGTTTAGTGGAAAATAAAGGAAATATTTCAGAAAGTCCAGCAAATTTCTGGACTGCTCGACAAGGATTTGCTCTACTGTTTCCTAACAGACTGCCATGATTTTCTGGGAATTTTCTCTAGAAGTTTCCAGGGAGAATTTCACAAATTTAATTACAGGAATTTTAACTATACAAGAGGAGATCTAAAAATTCCTGGTAAAAGTCTTCAGTTATCACTAAAGTGAAATTCCAGGATTTCCTTGTTTTTCTCCTCTGAGAGCAGAGTCTTGAGCAGAGTTCTTTCCTAACCAGAATCAACTCAACATTCAACTCCTCTCTATGAAACTCTTTATATCTTTTCCAGGAATTGTTTTTCACATTACATTCCCAACCAGCTAAAAACTGAAATAGTAGAAATCTTCCCTCTTTAACCAAAATTCCCGAAATTTTCCAACCTTCTTCATGTTCACACAAGGTTGAGCTTGAAGCACAAAGCATGATACGGACATTATGTAATTTTATCATTAAATGAAGGACGCGCTGAGCTTTTCCTTCCGCCCGAAAAAAGAAACCGGAAGTGTGAGGACCATCAATGCTCAAACGTTAATTTGATGGAGAATTTTCATGAGAACTCCCCTCCCCCCTTGGGGATGAAAGCTCGAGGTAAATATTCGAAATGTGTGTGTGTGTCGTGAAAGGCGTCATAAAGATGAGCATTAAGATGGTTTAAGGGTAGATTTACGATTACTTAGGAGAGCACTTTCTTCGATGCCAACGAATTCAAATGAGACTCTGGACTCTGTTCCGGATTAAATTCATGTCCCACCTCCTTGCCTTACAAATTTATCATTCTTTGATTTACTATTTCCGCTTTTGGGCTTTCTCGTGGAGCTTTTTTTCCTCAGCACTAGGTTAAGATAATAAATACTCCACGTCAATTTCGTTTGCGCCTCTTTTTTTTAAGGAACGTAATTTTTTCTTCTCTCTCTCTCCGTGAAAGAGTGAGAAAAACTCCACTTTTCATCCCTTAGCAGCTGAGCTTTTTCCTCGGTGAGAAAATGAAGGAGATATGGCGGTGTTTTGTTGCGACGCCGTAAATCAAAGTTAATGACTCGTACAGAAGTTTCGCACAAGTTGAACTTGGGACAAGGAAAGGAATTTGTATTATTTCTCCCTTAATAGTCAACATCGCAATTCTTTCGCGTGTTTTTTTCCACCCAGGAGCTTTCCAGGCGCGCAAAAGCTTTTTGGACGTTGCATGCCGGAGGCTTTGAGTTAAATTAATTAGGCGGGAGAGAATTAATTACAGGAGAAATTCAATTGCCACGTGTCGCTAGATTTTCCATCAATGAGGAATTGCGTGTGATTTCCTTACCTATCGTCAGTCAATTGGGAAGCATTTAAAGTATCCATCCTGAGTCTTTATTAAGTTTAGTTAACTTTTTTCCCCTGGGCGAGTTAGGGAATTCCTTTAAGGAACTACCCGGGAGCCAGGTTGAACTTGACGTGGGGAAAATGAATGGAATTAATTAAAAAGGATCCATCAAATTAATTGAAAAATAGGAAATGCCAAGATTAAAGGATTACCGGCTGGATTAAAGTGTGTGGGATGTGAAAAGGATGTAGAAAAAATAATCCACACACATTTATTTTGCTCAGTAACTCTCTGCAACCATGTTAATATTGAGTGGACAGCTTCACGGAAGATTAATGTCCCTGGACGCAGATTATTTATCTTTCGTTGCCTTTGAGGGTTTCCGGTTATTTGTATATAGAGAGTTTTTCATCAGCTCCTTTCCAGAATGCTTGATGGACACTCGCATATCATTGCATTGAATTATCAAGAGAATATGAAGTTGCAATATGGTTGTTTTGGGATCAAATTCAAAGCATCTCCCCATGAGGTAGACTCTATATACTGTCTTATCCCGGGTGTATCAGTTTTGAGGGACAGAAATTAATGCAATTTACCTTCTGGCCAAGAGAAGTTTCTAATCATGATAGATCGTGCGAACAATCCAGAACACACATCAGGGATAATCATCTCTCATAGCTTAAACCTCACAATTTATCTCGTTGGTAGCTGAAAGTGCGCACATTACCAATGACAATTGTGAATGGACAGTGTGGGATGTCCGGGGTGGGTGAATTGCATGCTATTTGATTGTTTGCGCAAAAGGAGATGTGAAACACCAGCCACTAGCAATCATCTCGAATTACTCGATTAATTACTATTCTCTGCACAATCCCAGACCAAAGATGCTGAAACTCACACCTTATCCACATGATTGGTTTCCGCCACTGTTGATTGGGGATTTTCATCGCTACAATCTCATTCCTGGGCAACCCCATGCTATCTCTCAAACATTATGTAATGCTGCCCAAGTGGTTTCCCACTTTAGGCCACTTGTGACGCCATCGTCATCCGCGAGAGAGATGTGGCTTTGTACAGATTGTATACAAGCCGGCAACTACATTTCCGCTAAAGATTGATATGTGTTTTGGCTAGGAAACTGGAGACCTCGAGGAGGGGTAAAAGCGGGGATTATTGTGGCAGATGAACGGACAATTAAAGGCTTAAGCCAAGGATCATTTAACATTGAGAGTCAGCATCACTAAAAGGATTTGTCATTTTTTTGTACAGGGATGAGTTAATTTGGACTTGAGGATAATGTAAAAGATTTATTCAGACATATCATTGCATTGTAAGGGATAAAAGCATAAAGCTTGGGAGAGCCGTTGAATTTTTAAAATCTTTCGTGGATTGGAAAGCTTTTTTATGCTTCAGTTTTAGGTTTTTTGTTGGATTTTCATCAAGGAGAAGATATTGTGGTCAGAATGGAATGGAAGTGCATGTGAGCTTTTGAAAACTTTCAAGAGCTTTTAAGGAAGCTTAGAGAGCTTATTTAGAAACCTTTCTCAGCAAGCCTTTCTAGATTTCTTAAGCTTTCTCAGAAAGCTTTTTCAGAGAGCTTTAGATACTTTTCCTAAAAAAATCTTTATAATCCTTGCTTAGAAAGCTTCAGAAACGTTTTTCAGAATGCTTTCTTTGGAAACTTTTCTTAAACAGTTTTTTTAGAAAGCATCCTTAGAAAGCTAGCTTATACGGTTAGCTAGCTTAACCTTCTTATAAGCTCTAGAAACGTTTACAAAATATATTTATAATCCTTTGTTAGAAAGCTTCAGAAACACTTTTTCAGAAAGCCATCTTTGGAAAGATTGGAAAGCTTTCTTACTGATAAAAAGCTTTCTAAATAAAGCTTTACAAGAAACATTATTAGAAAGTCTTCTTGGAAAGCTCTAGAAATCTTTCATAGAAAGCTCTATAAATTTTTCTTAGGAAAAATACCCAAAAAGAATTTTCCAAAAAAGAAAACACTTAACTATTTGTTCAATCAAATCAGAAGCTTTTTTAGTACTTAAAAGCTTCAGAAACCTTTGATTGTCCTGAATACCAGTTATATGTTAATTGAGTTTCATAAAACAGACATTTAAGTTCTTGAGACGATACAAAATTCACATTTTGGTGAATGAGATACACTTGAAGCGAGAATTTTCTCAATTTTCCAGCAAAAACAACTAAAGAAGAGCTTTTGTGCAAAGTCATTTTTCGCTCCCAAGACTGTTAATAAAGAGACACCCCCATAAAGTGACTAACGAGATTGCATCTGCATTCGCTGGCATAAATACTCGTGTCGGAATTGATTTAAATTCCACAGTTTTTCACCCATAAAGACTCTCACCCAGAAACTTTCCATACTTTACCCATTTTTCTTCCACCAAAATGGGGGAGTTAACTTTACGCTTGAGACATGATGGAGTGTGGTCGCCTGTGGAGAGTCTTCCTATAGTCACCCACAGAGACTCCCACTCACTTTGCCAAAACTCTTTCGGCCATCGTATGAGTTTAATGAAATTAAAAGTGGCTCTTGCTCAATTAAACTCCCTGCGGAGTGTCTTCTGCACGGGAGAACTCCAAGTGGCGCCTCTTGGACTCCCCAGACTTGTATCATGTGCAGTTTATTTTTTTTTCGTTCATCTCTGGGTGAGAAAAAAGTTAAATACATTCTCTGTGTGGTGGAATAAAATATATAAAAAAAGTTGAACGATTCGCGAGAAAGCTCCTGCCGAAAACTTTTAATTGGACCCACTTCCATGAAAACTAAAAACGGGAAAATTTCACGAGAGGGCCTCAAGTGTGTTTTAGCCGGGAAAATCCCCCCATGACGGGGAGGGTGAAAAATGATGTTGCAATCGTCTTGAAAGAGCAATTCGCGATAAAAGTTTAAATGTGTTTTTCATTGTGAAACATTTTCTCAGTGGTTTCCCAGGGGAGAGGCTCCACTCAGACGTCAAGGGGAGCGACGCGACTGGATCGGTGCGCCAGGAGTCGCGACATTTATTTAATCAAGTTAAAATTTACTCACCCTCGTGCCAGTGAAAATTAATTAATTTCCCCAAATACACGCGGCGTGTGCATTTTTCGATGGACCCTCGCGAGAAACGTTGCAAAAAAGCTACAGAGAAAAGCTCTATGGGAAAATTGACCCAGCTCCATCGAATCACCCAGAAGGTGTTTGAATAAATAAAAATTGTGATTAACTTTAGAGGTGGGAGCCACCCACACTCACATAATCTTCACCTTCCTCGCGTTCTAACCACTCATCTACATTACAAACAATATATCCTCCTCCCTTATGTGTTTTGTTGTCGTGCAAGAAAAACGGAAAAGGTAATATTTGAGCAGTTCTGCCGCACATTCAAATGTTCTCTCTCGCCATACTAATGGGGTGAGAGTGGTTGGTGAAAATATATGACATTTTCCAGCGGGTTATTTATCAAATGGCTCGTGAAAAATGAGCGCGTTGGCGGTCTATATGTATTTTCCGGCAATGGGTAAACTCGATGTTATTTAGCATTGATTTATTTTACCCCGATATTTACCCCTCCGGCCACTAGTGCTCCTCTCTAAAATCCCCCCATTCAACCCATTCAACATGATCCCATCCATGCGAAATGTTGCCAACAATTTCCATATTTGCACCATTTCAAAACACAAGCGAATAGCTCTCTCTCTTTAGCAAACAAAAAATAAGCCACACCAAAAAAAATAAAACACCCCATCTCCCTCTCCAAAACCCATTCTCATATTGTTAATGAACGCGTTATGATTAAAAAGCTCAACACAGCATAAAAGCTCACGAACAACTCATGTTTCACATATCCTCTTCCACCTTTCACATTTTGCAATTGTAACCCCTTTTAGTTATTTTTGCATTTAGAAAACGCTTTACAATCTTACATTTCCGCATGCTCCACAACCCCCCAGTGGTCATAAAAAGTAGCCCCCCAACCATGGGGGAATAGCACAATGTTTTGCAGAGGATATTTTTCAGTGTGCGAAAGAAAGCACTTTAGATAGCAATCTCGTTGAACCAACACTTGAAATCGCCGCACGAGACATGAGGGATTTACTCCTCGGGGGATGTTTCAGGGGGTGAATTTGATGAATTGGTTCTCGTTTGTCTTCAAACAAAAGTGCTCCCAAGGATTTGGAGCCACTTTGTTTATGTTTCAGATTGAAGGATTCACTTTTAAATAGACTAAAGGTTGAATGAATGCATTTTGAATTTAATATTTAAATCAAAGGGGATGATATTGTGGTCAGAAGTGGTGTGCATTTGAATGGAAGTGAGTGTGAGCTTTTGGAATTGGAGTTGCAGTGCTCAAGATTACTCAAGTAATTCTGAAAGCTTTCAAGGGAGAGCTGGTGCTTTGGGGAATTCTTCCAAAAAAGCTTTACTAAAAAAGCTCTTTTTGAAGAGCTTTTGAAAACTTTAAGAAGCTTTTAAGGAAGTTCCTAAACTTTTAAAAATGTAAGCTGGTGCCGAAAGCTTTCTAAAATTGATGTATAAGGCTCTACAGAAATTTACGAGCAGAGCATTTAAAAGATCTGGAAAATTTGTAAAGCTTTCGGATAATTTTTAGAACTTTCAAAGTTCTCGCTAAGCTTTTTAAAATTCTAGGGAGCTCTTGCAGATTTTCCTGAAGCTTTCATGGAAAGCTTTAGAAACCTTGCTTAGGAAGTTTTTTTTTAGAAAGCTTTCTTTGGAAAGCTCTTGAAAGCTTTATTAGAAAGCTTTAGAAACCAATCAGAGAAAGCTTTCGAAACCAAAAAACTTTAGAAACCTTTCTCAGAGCGCTTTGAAACCTTTCTTAGAAAACTTTAGTAACCTTTATTAGAAAGTTTTTTTAAGCTTTCCCAGAAAGCTTTTTGGACAGCTTTCTTTGGAAAGCTTTTTTGAAAAGCTTTAGAAGGATTTGTGTATATATTAAAAATAAAATTGTTATGATGAAACCTCTTCAAAGCTTTCGAAATGGAGCTTTGAAGATCTTTCAACAATATGTAGAAGTGCAGGAAGTGGTGTACGTCTTTCTGACCATAATATACCCCCCTTGATTTAAATGGAATTTCATGGAAATCTACTGAGCTGGAGAAGGGGTGGCATCCCCAGTTCCGCGTGAATTGAAAGCTCCAACGGACTCTCTTATCAATGTTCTTTGTTAATATCTATCGACGTCGTATGTGGGTGTTAATTTCGTCGTGACGAGCACATTTTGACTGTTCAAACTGTTGCCTCTTTGACTAACGCCACGTGCGTGGGCGTGAAAATTTAATTTGTAGCAAATGGCAATTTCTACGTGCCTTGTGTAATGATGATGTCTCATTGAATTGGTCGTATCAATCCTCGATTGATGTGTAAGTTCATTCATTTGCCCAATTTCACGTGTGGGCCTATTTTCCCACCACTTCACAGTTGATTGTTGCCCGGCAAGTCATGTATCGATTAGAGAGGGCTGACATAGTGAGAAAGAGCCGGTTGGGCGGAGGGAGTTTTTGGGGCGACAAACAACGTGGAAAGCTCTCAATGATTCGCCCACAGGAAAATTCACACGCACAGTGGGTGGTTTGGAAAAGCAGAAAATCCAAAGAGCAAAAAAGAAAAAGGCGAGAAAAAAGGGTGAGAATGGGAGTTATAGGTCAACTTATTGATGGGTCATTTTGGGGGTAAATTGTTTTCCTAAGCGGAGAAACACACTGAAATTGCCACTTTCATCATCCGATTGAATTACTCTTTTCCGGACACCAAAGCGGACAGGCTGGGGAGGTGTCTGGGACAAAAAAGAACCCAGAGAGAGAGAGATAAAAAAAAACGTGTTTATTTTCCTCATCATAATTTGTTCCCCTCAAATAAACTGCCATATATTTTATTTTCTTGTTCTCTCAATAAATTGGATAATGTCACATCTTCAGTCTCATTTTCACCCCCCCAGTCGAACACAATACATTTTTTTGCTTTTGAGGTTGGAATGGGGGAGGATGAAAACATAAAAAGCTCTGCACGGAAAATCTCTGGGAATTTATTGTCTCTCTCATGCTTGATAGATTTTCGCGCAATTTTCTCTTATTTTCCATCGCTCCGGTGCAATTTCATAAAGTTTTTAAATTACGTGGGTGTTGAAGCACAGGAATAGACAGAGAATGTCGTTCACCCACAAAATTAAAAGCCGTAAAATAGGGAATTTTACACAAAATGCCGCACAATATCGGTATAGAGGAGAAAAAGGATACCTACATAATAATATATAGCACAAAAAATACAATGTAATTTGAAAACATGTTCATGGATTTTTTTTCTCTTTCTATTTTGGTATCTCCTGAGACACAATTTATTAATAAATACACCCGTGTTTCCATTTACTCACCCCACTCTCCTGATGGGGGCGATGTTTATGGAAATTCTCCAATGCAATTTCCAGTGAAAGAAAAGGTAATCCTTTTAGTTAGATTTTCATTCTTTTGCTCCAGCAGAGGAAATTGTACAATTTAATTAACTTTCAATCGCATTTATGAATAGAAGAAAATGCTATTGGTCGGTGAAAGGGAACGAGTGGGCAATTTGTCCCATGCTGCGAGTAGTTTTCTTTTCATTCACTTAATGCCAACACGAATGCATTGCCAGGACATGGGAGAGAGCAAAGAGGCTCGTGTTTCCCTGTGTATGTGAGGAATATCCAGTGTGAATCCTCGTGGAATCTATAAAGGATAAAATGTCGAAAGTAATTTCACCGTCTTTCATTTGATTTCCTTTCCCTGCGTCGCATTCCTTTGGTCCTCTTTTCCTGGGCTGAAACTGCCAGGATTTTACCCTCCTAGAAAAAGCTCATCTCTTTTACCATGTCGCGCATCCCACCCACACCTTGTCGCCCCCGTGATCCTTGAACCCTGAGCTCTGTCTTCTGTCTCCCATGAGCTTTTCAAGCTCTGCCTTTTCGGGGGGCGAGGGAGGACGATGAGGAAAAAGATCCAGAGACAGCGAAATGTCGCAATGACTTCTCCATTCCACACAAAATGCACAGCTCAGTGAAAAGTGTCTCACACACTGTATACACCACTTGAATCTCAAGGGGTGTTTCAATTTAATGTCTGTCTCAATATCACGACACTTTCCCACCTTCTGTTGGCGCAAAATTCTGCGTGCTGAATCTTCATGAGCAGAATCTCGACGTGCAATAAATTTTCTCTCACACACTCTGTCCTCTTTGTGGAGGAGTTAAAAGCTCATGGCTTTTGTGTTTGTTGTGAAAGGAAAAGTTTTTTACTATATATTTGATATTTGACTCTCAAGGAAGTAGATATGACATTGCGGAAGTTGCTTGAATGCAGAAATGTTTGGCAAAGGGGGTAATGAACCGCATATGAGGAAAGTGCTTCTGTTAAGTTACAATTTCCTTAATTCCAAAGGGGAGATATTATCGTTAAAAGTGGTGTACTCATACATGGAAGTGTCTTTGGAAGTGAAAGTTCTAATATATGGATAAATTTAATCAATCAATGAGCTTTCAGAACATTTTACGAGCTTTCCGAAAATTTAGAAATCTTTTAAAGTGAATAAGAAAGCTTTAA
>CAKKOB020001214.1:0-25589 GCA_918844115.2 Phlebotomus perniciosus | reverse complement strand
GTTTTCGTGTGATTTGGCGAAAGCTCTAAAAGCTTATTTTGTGCAACAAAGTATCACGATGCTCAAACAGGTGAAACAAACGTGCAGAACGTTAATTAGCCAAAATGGAACTTGACGTGACGTTTGTGAGTCGCTTGTGATGTTGTGCAACCGACACTGAAAATATTTTCTCACGATCGTTTTCCATTTGCCATAGTATCAAAGCATCTGAAGCTCGGGGAGGGTATTTGGTTTTTCGCGCGAAACATTCTCTGATGAGAGGTTTCTCGGTAAATCCGATACTTTAGCTTGCGGTCCACCATTTATCATCTTTGTCAAGACTCCCCATCAGGTTTAACAAGAAATTTACCTTCAAAGATTATTATTTATTCTTCTAAAATATATCTTAATCCAACGTTTTAAAATGGAATTGTCCGAAAAAAATAATTTATCTCAAATTTACGCTTAACTATGTCATCACAGTCATGATAAAGTGAGGGTTCACGTTGAAAAATTTATTGTTGAATGTTGGTGTGATTAAAATCCATTGAAGAGTCCATAAATCACCACAATTGGCAAGTTGCAATTAAGAATGTGCAAAGCTTTTGCAGCGTGTGTTAGTATAGGTGTTGTGTGAAAAGAAGGAAGATAATATGTGGGAAAAAGTTTACAAGACCCACCTACTGAAAAGTCAAGACTTTTAAACATTTGTTGGGTGCTTAACACCCTCTTGTGATACTTTTTCAACCCATATACAATGCAAAACACAACTGCACTTATTAGAGAATGCATTCGAGTGGTTATTTCGTGATTTAGGTATCTTACTTTGTAATATAACACATAATTTAAATAAATTTTTCTCACTCGAAACTATTAAATTTGTAAGTGGTGCACACGGTTGAGATTTACGTGCAGCGATAAACAAAAATAAACTTGATTTTATTATTCGATTTACGTAATTAAAAGTAGAGTAATGAAAGTAGTTTTTAATCACATACTTGGTTACAATTTTGCACGATTTTTCGGACTGAATTCTTTTTTATCTTGTCTTTTCAATAAACATATGTTAGGATATGAACACTACGGAGGGGATGACAGTATTTTCATGGAATATATCACTGGCATATTATAATGAAGGAGAGTACTGGAATAATATCTTGAAGCTTGGAGTACATTACAAAGTGGCGCAATAGATTCTCAAATTGTAATAAATTACTATAAATTGTTGGTCACAGCTCTGTTGCATTTTCATGTCGTACTGATCCAACATGGAGTTCACAATATAAAATATGTAAATAACTTAATATTTGTGAGCTTTTTAACAATTTCAATTCTGTTATGCATTCATGACTCTGGTGTAAGCATATCGACTTTATAAGGAAGTTTACATGGGGTTGAGGTGCATGAGAAGGATGCTCAGATAAATACTAATCCTATATTATTACATCATATTTTAATATGAGGAAGAACCGATTAAAACTGATTCAGTTCAACTGGAAAATGAAAGAGATTTCGAATGAATAACCATAATGATCAAGTTCTGAAAATTCTCACCTTCATGGACACTTACTCAAAGAAACCCATTCAAAAAGTGCAGTCCTAGAATCAATTGGTTCTAGAAGCCCAGAACTGGGTCTTATCACAAATCCGAAAGTATAGCTTCTGAAAGCAGAGGAACTAAAGATAGCAACCATGCCAGATTTGGCCAATTCTGTAGATTTAAAACGAACTTATAACAAACGAGGCGATTCGCGCCTCGCCCTGCGGGGCTTCTCGCATTGGCGAAGCGCTTAGCGCTCCGCAGCTTTTTATTTCCATGTGGTTTATTAGTTTAGATAAAATAGGAGTGGAGGGGTAACCCTTATAATCCAGCGTTATATGGGGACTCTACCCTGATTAACTCCATCATATATCATTACCCTCAATCGCTTCATTTTAGTAGTAAAAATGTCAAATTTATCCGAAAATTAGAAGAATTTGTATGGCAGCCATATCAAAGGAACTGAAGATGTATCCCTTATCGCATAAGGTTATAGGTGACCCTACACTGACTAACCCCGCCATACGTCCTGACCCGCTAGCTCTTCATCTTAGTTGTGAAAAAGTTGAAATTGTCCAAAAAAGTAGTAAATTTGTATAGCAACCATGCCATAGGAAGAGAGGAGCGTATCCCCTATAGAATAGGAAAACAGGGGATCCTACCCTGACTAACCCCACCATACATCATGACCCGCTAGCTCTTCATCTTAGTTGTGAAAAAGTCGAAATTGTCCAAAAAATAGGGGAATTTGTACGGGAGCCATATCCTAGGAAGAAAGGGGATTATCCCCTATAGTCTACGGTTATAGGGGACCCTACCCTGACAAACCCCACAATACATCTTATCTTATAGGCTCTTAATACACCTTGTCTTATAGGTCAAAAAGTTGAAAATGTCGAAAAAAGCGGTAAATTTGTATGGGAGCCATACCATTGGAATGGAGGGGGCTATCGCCTATAGTATGAAGTTATAGGGGACTTTACCCTGACCAACCCCACCATACATCGCCACCAGAAAGCACCTGGTCTTAGTGGTGAAAAAGTCAAAATTGCCGAAAAAAGTGGTATATTTGTATGGGAGGAGGGGGCAGATCTTCAATAGCCTAAAACCCGTCCGGAGGTACCTTTAGTACCCATACCAAATCGCATCCCGATCGGTCCAGCGGTTTGACCGTGATGCTGTGACATACACACACATACAAACACTCATTTTGGAGATGGGTGTTTTCGGACTCCGGTGGTCACATCCGGTCAAGATATGATGATTTGGAAGTGATCTGGCCAATTCACATATGCACACTCTACTTTATATATATATATATAGATAGATAGTAGAAAAAGGAAAGCTGAATGTGTACGTCTAAGGGATGAAATTTGGTACGGGTACATAGGATATATCTAAATTTGTCATAAGAGATTTCCCGCCACTTACATAAGCATATATTTAATGCGCTAAGCGCTTTGATACATAGTTTGCCAAAAAATTCTTTTGCTCAAGTATCAGACAGAAAAAAACAAAATATAAATATAGTTAAATGGAAATGTCTGCATACAAGCGAAAGGAAAACAACAAACTATTTTTCATTTTCTACAGTTCTTTTACGGAGAGGAAAAAAATTCACAATGTCATGTTATATCATAAATTTACCAATTTGAAGTCTCATGTGTTTGAAAAATCAATAACTTTCCACAAATACAAAAAATACTCCTTATTTTCTGAGAATGAATGTATATAAATTATATATTTTTTACTTTTTTTCTAATTTTCCTGAACAAAACAATAATTTTTGCTGTAGAAAAGTCTTAGTGATATGTCACATGAGAGTCGACGAACCGTAAGTAAAATTTCGAATTTGGTTGAAATTACATATAATAATCATCACCATATTAAACAGTAAAATTGGAGACACTCTATTGATATTTATTTTGATGCACATGTCGAGATACTCAAAAGTTGCTCATTTAGTGTCTTGATATATGTAAATTGCGTTTTTATTAATCCGTAAATAGTGAGGATTGAGAGTGAAATTGAATATATAGTGTGAAAAGACGCCAATGCATGGATAGACAACGAACCTATATCTTTGCAATATTGCTCTTTTTCTCTTGGTTCGTGGATGCCAAATGCTGTATGATTGACGTAAATTACTTAGCGGGCAATATATATTAATGAGTAGATCGAAAATGTTATGTAATTATGTAACACATAGCATAGGAGAGTGTCTTACTGATATTTAATAAGTATATATACATCAAGTTCAATATTGAATAAGACGCTCTATCGCGAGATTTTGCGGTGTGATAATCAAGAGTGAATTAACCTAATTTCCCATCACAATTGCACAGTTTGGGGGCTTTTGTTGTCGGAGTGGATGAAGAAAAATTGGAGTAAGAGCAAGAGGAAGGTTAAACACCAATATCCATATATTACATTTTGGTCAATGAATTCTCTTCAATATCTATTTTTTTTCTCTCCTCTAACAATAGCGATTGATCGTACAAGATTGAGGTATGAGATCAAAATGGCATGTGAGGTGATCTCTCATGATTGAATGAAGAAGGAGAGAGAGAGAGCACGCGCAAAAAAACTGACTTTACCATTGAACCAACTTTTGGTCGTGATTTTAATTGAATGTCTTTTCTGTTTTGTGAGATTTATTAGAATTTCAAAATCACTATGCCCAATAAAATTGCACAGAGAGCGCCTTCAACATAAATATATAAACAATTCGCAATGCAAGCACAATGACATTTAAAGTGAAGGAGTTACGAGTTTCCATTGCAAATGTGCACTCTGTGCAGACAATTAATTTATTTATAGCATCAGATGTATCGCTGTGGACGTCATCGGATCCTCCTCACGAATCTCAACGTGAGACACACCGGCAAAATATCACTTGTGGAGTTAGTGGCTTCTCTAACATCATTAGCTATAACCAAATCACTGCCCGCGATGACATCCAACACTCCACAGGGGAGGGAAATGCACAATTTATGCAACACCATCTACAAAGAGTTTAGTCACACGTGAGATGTATCAACTTCTTCCAACTTCTAGCCGAAAAAGTTTAACGTGAACTTTTGAAATGGCTCCGTTCAAACGAGTTCCTCCTTATCTCTCTCTACCAAATGCATTTTCCAACCCGCACTCTACAATTATCGCGAAATGCACAACTATGAAATTTTTGTATTATATATAGCTTCTGGATAAATATTGCGAAAAGTGCCCCAATTCAAGTTTCCACTGTCGAAGTTGTTGGTAAAAAATCCACAACCATTTGCAGATTAATTAAAAAGTACAACAGAAAATCCTGATATTTTTTATACACCACATATTTGCAAATCTCCGATAACATTGCGCAAAGTCAAATTAATTTTTGCACTCAATATGAAATATCGGAGATACATGAATGGCGCGCGAACTATTCCTTGTCCCCCGTTGTACCGCCAGTCAGTCGTTTGAGTGGGCAATAGGCGTAAGCGGGAAATTCTTTAGCAACTCATTTTTCATCATCTGCCGCTCACATCAAATTAACACTACGAATTAATATAGCGAATCTACGATTAAAGAGACGTATCTAGATGGGAGTTTACGTATAATAAAGGTCCATTTTATATCTTGGATGTGTTTATGTGTTCAATGAATAAGTCTGTATAATTTGTCGAAGATGTGTCTTTTGATGCAATCATCGCAAATGTAATTTGTCAAATAAGCAAGATTTTATATTTTGCCCACGGATTCTTATTTGAGAAGCAATTACAATAAAATGGCAGATGGAATTTAAATAAAAATAAAAGACAAATGTTAATTTAAATAAAAAAGTTCAACATAATGTATATGTTAACATGCAAAAGGTTTTTGCAAAAGCTAAGATTTATTCAAGGGGGAGATATTATGTTCAAATGGACGTTCAACACTTCCACATTTTGTAGAAAAGCTCCCCAAAGTTTCAATTAGGGAACTTTGTTGAGCTTGTATCCTATCAAATTTATATTCTATACTAAAGGATTATAAAACTTTCTAAGGAAATTTTCTAGAGCTCTCTGAGAAAGCTTTATAAGAAAACTTTCTAAACAAAAGCTTTCTAAGAAAAGTGTCACTAGAAAGCTTTCTAGAAGCTTTTCAAAAAGATTTCTTGAGTTTCTTAGAAAGGTTTCTAAAGCTTTCTAAGAAAGGTTTCCTAAGGTTTCTAACAAAGCTTTCTAAGAGAACTTTTTAAGAAACTGTTCCAAAGCTTTCTAAGAGAGTTTACTAAAGCTTTCTTAGAAGGTTTCTAAAGCTTTCTAATAGCCGGCATACAATTACGACTTATATAAGTCTCAAAAATTCCTATGCTGCTCGGAAAGAAACAAGGCTTAATTCGTAAGTGTGTGGCCGCTATAAGAGAGTTTTAAAGCTTTCTAAGAAAGGTTTTCAATGCTTTCTAAGAAAGGTTTTCAAAGCTTTCTAAGAAGGTTTCTAAAGCTTTGTAAGAGTTCTCTGAAGTTTTCTGAGAAAGATTTCCTAAGCTTTCCAACAAAGCTTTTTAAGAGAGCTTTCTAAGAAAGGTTTTCAAAGCTTTCTAAGAAAGGATTCCAAAGCTTTCTAAGAAGGTTTTTAAAGCTTTCTTAGATAGGTTTTCAAACCTTTATATGAAAGTTTTGTAAAGCTTTATATGAAATTTTTGTAAAGCTTTCTATGAACGATTTTCTAAAAGATCTTTAAGAAAAAAATCTAAAGTTCTGGAAGAACTTCCTAAAGCTGCTGTTCTTCCTTGGATGCTTTCAAAAGTTCTTAAGCACTTTCAATCCATTTCCAAAAGCTCTCGCGCATTTCCACTCAAATGTACACCAATTCTGACCATAACATCTCCCCCTCGGATTTATTTATGCTTTCATTGTTTATAGCAAATGAAATAGGTGAGAACGGGAATACGGACTGGGGCACTTTCGGACAGACGTCCGTATAGCCATGTTTTAAGAGGCCTATAATAAATAATAAATACCTACAAATATATTATTTGGTTTATATTATAACCTGATTTTTGCCACAATGTGATGAATATTGGAATGACACGTGATGGGGCACTTTCGAACACGCACACAACTTAGTCTAAACATTTTATTTGTAACTAAAATTGCCTTATAATTATGTGAAATTATTAAATAAATATATTTCTATGTCTTTCACTATAAACTTTTAAGAAAAACCTCAAATTTGAGTTCAAAAATCCCCGCTCTCCCCTATGTTTAACATGATACCAAATGGAATACCCTATGTTTCATTATCAATCCTAAATGCCATTAGATTAAACTTTTGTTTCTGTCAAATGCTAAAAGAACCATGAATACTTAAAAAGAAATCAATTCTGAAATTCGCATAGTTTCACCAGTAATTTGTTTAAAGTTGAAGGTTAATTTATTCTCACCGTGCAAATGTAACATCTTATTTTCTCAATGTTTTAGCATAATAGTATATGTATTTGTATTAATATTCATTTATAGTTTATTTTAAGTTGCACATTTGTGTATTTATGTTAAATTCTACAAGAAATTCATGAGCAATAGCAAAAAATTGCACTCCGCAAAAAACGGTGTAATAAAATTCAGTAGTTGGGCTGTATCCCATGAGAGTTATTGCAAAATAATGGAAATGGTATCAAATGACCTCATAAGCGAGTCAAAATGCAATAAAATGAATAATAAATTTGTGTCTGCTGAAGCACCATTTAATTCAATTTGCACAAATTAGGTGAATTTTATAATTAAACACTCCGTGAAATGCCTCCCTAATTTGTTTGCTTGTTAGGAGTTTCGCATGTGAAAAAATGATTCCAAAAATTTCTTGTCATCCACCATATTTTCATCATTCAATTCGACAATCTGATTTACCAAAAACTGGAGCATTTTTCGCAATGATCCTCTAGAGAGATTTCAATCTAAGCTGTCTCCCACAGAGTAAATGCGAAATTTTTCGTGTTCGACCATAGGTGTGTCGAGTGGTTTTTTCATTTGGTAGTGATGGTGTCGTTTTTCGAGGCATAAATCGCCAGTGAGAGATTGAAAAAAAATTGAAGACAAAGTACTAAGATCCACCACCACCATTTTCCTTCTCCCCTTGCACCCGCAAGACCAACACCGCAGCATTGGAATCGGTGATACTCGGCGTTGATATGTGTTGTTGCATAATCCGCATAATTTCACTATATACGTCCTACCTTAATTCGAGCATGCCGCCGGTCGTTAGCTGAAAACTCCTTTCTGTTGCAGAGAGGCAAAATGCAGCGCCCATATAGAGTGGGGCGCGCGATCGCACAAATCGCGGCGCCAAATGTACGCGCGCGCCTCACGACGAGCGCGACATACGGGCAAATCGTATAAAAGGCGTTTTGGACATTCAGACTTCATCAGTTTGCGTTTGAAGTTTACCTTTCGGTGGTGTCTGAAGTGTACCAAGCTCCTCTTGCTCAGGACTTCCTCCCGTAGAAAGAGAGATACTTAAGAAATTCGTTCTAGTTCTCGATATTTTTCGTGTATTTCATATCACAAAAAAATGAAGGTAACCCCAAAAATGTGGATTTTATAATTGAAAAGAGAGAAAAAAAACAGGATCATGAAAAGTGTTTTATCTGTGATTTATTGGTGGAAATGTGTCTCAACAATAAGGATAGAAAAATTAGGAGGATATCAATTTTCAAAAGGCTTTTCATTTCAAAATATTTTATTCTAACTAGAAAATAAAGTGTGGTATTAAATTCTTAATTCCAAGTCCTTATTCAGGAAAAGGAGAAATTTATATTATGGGCTGAAATTCTTGGACACAAGACAGCTCTATCCCAGTTCATTTGTGATGTCTCTCCTAATCAAGTCAAAAAGCCTCCCATTAAATTGAAAATGTGAGACTGGCGGAGTAGAATTTCATCAGATGATTAGTTTCACAAGATGAAATCCAATGCATCTCTTTCACATGATCCCCCCAGAGTTGCAAAACGAAACACGCTAGTCGGCGATAAGAGAGGCAAAACTGGGGCACTTCGGAGACACATTTCCAATGTATAGCGAAATATGTGGCAAAATGATATGTTTACAAATTCCATTTGGATCATGAGTGGTGATGGTGCTGTTGCAATTTTCAGTGTGTTGTTGCCATCTTGTTGATCGCCGCCGTGGCTAGCGCTGTCCCTGTTGAGTATGGACACTATGCCGCTCCAGCTCTCGTGCACGCTGCCCCTGCCTACGTTCACGCTCCCCTTCACAAGGCTGTGGTCCACGAACCAATTGTAAGATGGACGAGATCGTGAGTCGATCGAGCGGGTTAGACCGGTGATTCTCAAATATTCTTGCATGATTGTTGGCTTTTAACAGGCGTACCCCAAGTACTCCTTCAACTATGGCATTAAGGATCCCCACACCGGTGACATCAAGTCTCAGGCCGAGGAGCGCGATGGGGATGTCGTGAAGGGACAGTACTCCCTGGTTGAGCCCGATGGCTCCGTGCGCACCGTGGACTACACTGCCGACGACCACAATGGTTTCAACGCTGTCGTCCACAAGTCCGCCCCAGCTGCCCACAAAGTGAGTCACAGCCACACTCTCACTTTCATCGGTACACTCTCTCACATCATCTTCGTCTGTTTGGCTCTTTCCAGGTCATTGCCGCTCCAGCTGTCCACCTGGCACATGCTCCAGTCCTCAGCCACTATCTCCACTAAAGCGGCCATTCATCTGTGTAAAGGCATTTCAATTTACCATAACACATTAATCGTTAAACGTCTCTCTTTCTCTATTATATATATATTTTTGATATGTATTACCTGTAAGACAAGCGACGAAAGCGACTCATTGCATCATGAAGAAAAATGATAAATGTAAAGATTTAACCAACGCTATTCATCATCATCATCGATTCTCTCCACCCACCACCAAAACACTGTGTAGAGATTATACTTCCTCCTGGTAGAGCTTTCCGCCTCTGCGCAACAATCCTTCCGACTCTTGCCATACGCACAATATCCTTGTCTTACCCTTGGAGCCTACGCCAAAACTATCCTGGACATCAACAAAACAAATGGGAGCTTTTCGATGCCACATCGGACTAAATGGAGGAATGATAGAGTGTTTTAACTTGTGATAATCTCTCTTATGAACTTTTATCTATTTTCGTCTCACTATCTTATTTTACTATTACCCACTTTTCATCCTCCCCAACATTCACATCGAAAGCGCTTCAAAAGCTCTCGTTTCTGTCTCACGTATGGTTCGAGGTCTTGTGGAGAAATTCTTCATCTATCTCTTCCATCTCTCTTTCTCTAAGGATCTCTCTTGCCTCCCCTCCCACCCTTCAAATGGAATATTTTATTTTATATATAAATTCCCACTATCTTTTTCCACCCATAAATAATAATCAAATGTGTGTTTTATCTCTTGTATCACAATGAAAAATTTCTCCCAATACACAGAATACCTTCTTTTTATTATTTTACAAAATGTGCATAAAATATATAGAAAAAAAGCAAGCAATGTATATAACACAAAAAGCAAAAAAATCAAATAAAGTGTTGAAAAAACCAAATTGCTCTTTTGACAAATGCCACGAGTTTCCCACACATTTTCATTCCTAATAACATCGAAAGATCACATCTCTGGGCGCAGCATTAGAATCGGTTGAGAACCACTGACATATCGGTACCTTGATCCCAAGAAAGATCGTCTGGCAGAGGAAAACTTCAGCTCAAGTTTGCTTCATATGATTTATGTTTGTGCTTTAAATGAATGTGCGAGAAATTGGTTTATGATAAGTTAAAGTAGTAAAAAAATTCTTTATAAACAAATAAATTTTATGTTTATTATAAAAAGCATAATAAATGTGCTTTTATGTTGAGGTTTATTCTAAAATAATAGTTAGACATAGACAAACGTAGTAAAATTATTACTCGTTATTATTAATTTAGTGAAATTTGTAATGGTATTTTGGTTCTTACCAAAAGGGGAGATATCAGGTCAAGAAGTGGTGTATATTTAAAGGGAAGTGCGCGACCGTCTTTAGAAGGGATAAGTTATTTTTAGTTATCCAAGGAACTTTCAGAAAACATTCAATAGAAATCAGTGAGGTTTTGAAAATTTTGCAACTTTGTTAAGTTTAGAAATTTAAATATTTCGACAAAATGGAAAAATTTTACAGAAGCTTACGAATAATTAGGTAAGGAAAATAAAACTTTACAAAGAAATCTGGAAAATTGTTAAATTTTTGGACTGTATTTTAATTAATGAAAAGCTTTAAAAGCTCTCAAAATTTTCAATAAAAAATGTCTGTATTTATTTTAAATACTAATTGCAAGAGGGAGATATTATAGCCACAAGTGGTGCACAATTGAATGGAAGTGCACGAGAACTTTTGGAAATGGAATAGAAAAGCTAAGATAAGTCAAGTAAGTAGCATCCAAGGAAGATCAGGAGCTTTGGGAATTTCTTCCAGAGTCTTTGATTATTTTTAAGAGCTTTTGAAAACTTTCAGGGGCTTTTAAGGATATTTCTAAACATTAAAATTAAAGCTGTAATACGCTGAAAAGCACCGTAGAAATGTACAAGTATTTCAAATGAAATAGGAGAAAATTTGTAAAGCATTCTGACCATTTTAAAGCTTTTGATAATACTGGAAAGCTTATAGATTTTCTTAAAGCTTTATAGAAAGCTTTAGAAACCTAAGAAAGTTTCCTTGAAAGCTTTTTAAGAAAACTCTAGAAAGCTTTCTTAGATAACTCTACGAAGCTTTCTTAGAAAACTCTAGAAGCCTTCTTGGAAATCTCTAGAAAGCTTTAGTTAGCTTTTTTAAATCTTTGTATTGAAGTTCAAGAGAGTTTTGTTAGAATGTTGAATGTTCTAGAAAGCTTTCTTAGAAAGCTTATTATAAGTTTTTAGAAAGCTTTCTATGAAGCTTTAGAATGTTTTCTAGGAAGCTTTAGAAATCTTTAGAAGGTTTTAGCATAGATAATAAAACTGATAGGATGAAAGCTTCCGAATTGAAGCTTTGGGAAACTTTTCTATAAAATATGGAAGTACTGGAAATGTTCCGCGTCTTTTTGACCATAATATCTCCCCCTTGACTAATTGGTTAAAACTAAAGCATTAATAGAAGTTTTGGATATTGATTAGGTACATATATCTAAAGTTTTAAACATTATTTTTGTATATCGGATTAGGGGAAATCTTAAAGTTCTTATAAAAGCTTACGAAGTGTTGGGAAATTTCCCATAAAATATAAGAACCTTTATTGCTATTAGGTATTGCTTTTATTATTGGTTCTAATTGTTAAATCTTGATTATAAAATGGTTTTTGAGCCTTGGAAATTTTCAGGAAGAATAATGTAAGAAGAAATATATATCAAATCGCCCATTTTTTGTAATTTAAAAAAAAATAACTTTCTTCTAAGAATAGAATAATCCATTGTTCTCATTGGCAGCTTATAAAGTTGGGAATAACAATTATATGTCTTCCTATAGGTTTCAAGATGGGGCAATAAAAATTTAGTCCCAGCACTTAAAATTTGAAATAAAATCAGTTCGGTGAACTCTCAGGCATTACAACCCAATCCAGATGATCTTCCACGTCTTCCACGTCAAATCCCGCAGGGGACTGAAATGACTAACAGATGGATTGTTCAAATAGACTTCTAGAATCCGTTTCGTGCCTTATATTCTGGGATACAATGAATCAATTGTTTGGTAAGTGATGTTCTCAAAAATGTTGTGTATATTTACAGTGAAATGGCCTAAATTTGATTGTCACCAGTTTTCGTGCCAATTTCAACTTTTCCTTGGGAGATGTGCTAATTCTCATGTATTTATCACTAAGCTAAAGTACACATAATTTGACCAATTACTGGTGGGCTTTTGGCACTTCTTTTCCTATATTTGTGATATTTGTGTTCTTTCAGTAAGAAAATAAATAATTTTAGCAATTACAAGAATACAATAGATTTGATGCTGCACAAAACTGATAAGATCCATATACTGATCATTTTATTATTGCATTGTTCTACGTGGAATCATTAAAAGTGTGTAAAAGAACATGTTCAAAACAAATTATCCATCCACCTACAAACCGCCTTTATTGATAAATCGAAAATCACATTAAATTCCTTTAATATTCAATAATTTATAGGTACCTGGGTGATTAACCTTTTGAGGAGTGGCGAGGAGGACAAAAAGAGGGTACCATAAAAATATTTGTAGAAAATATAGCTGTGCCAAATTCATTTCATCTTGACTCATCTATTCACACTTTCCGACTGGACGGCTTTTTCAATTCCCATATTGTTTTATTACTCTTCCTTGGTGGCGTCTCCATCAGGCACTTCCTCGGGTATAAAAGATCTAGAAGAGTGGACAGAAACTGCCAGTTCTCAGTGATTGCGAATAGTGGACACACGCAATATTTTTTCTACAGAAAGTTACTAAAGAAATAGAGGAAGAAGATGTTTGTGCCGAAAATTGTGAGTGTTTTTAAATTTTGTAGAAATATATTATTACCATTTTTACTGATTTGTTTAGTGGTTAGTTTAAAATAAAAGAAATTGTTAATAAACCAATTTAGTGATTTGTTATATAATTCTTTTATCTCAATCTATAAGTCTGTTAATGAAGCTGTAGATTCAATAAATTATGTTATTAAAATATTGCATTATTGCAGGTCATCTTCTTTGTTCTCGCAATTTTTTCCGTGGATGCCCGGAAGGTGAATACGAAGAAAATTCGAGAAATCCCCAGTGATCGATTGAGTCTCGCGAAATGGCCATCCTACAACATTGTGGAACCTGATGGTCCTGGAACATATGCGTATGGTTATGAAGTGGAAGATCCTGTGTCCGGGAATACTCAGTTTAAAGATGAGGAACGATTGAGGAATGGCACTGTGAGGGGTGCTTTTGGTATGGCAGAGTCAGATGGTTCTGTGACAATCACCCGATACAATGCCGATCAGAGGGGTTTCCGTTCTCGAACCGAGAAGAGAAAGAGAGTCGGACCTTTCCAAACAATTAGTTCAATTGCAACACCATTTCCTCCGAGTGGACAAGCTGTCCAGGAGAGCCATCCTGAAATAAGCGTGTCATCAACAGCTTCACCATTAAGTGACCCCATTCTTGGGGATCATCACATGGGTTCAATTGGGGGTCTTCATAATCCTCATCATCCCGAACAGAACAGAGATGTTTTCCCACCATCATTCTTTTATCCATTCCGGCCATTCAATCGGCCTGCAACACCATTCCTTCCAGCTCCTCAGGCGGGACCATTTGTTGGCTTTCCCCAACTGCAATTCCCCGGACAATTCCCGCCACAATTCAACCCATTTGCTAATCGACCTGCCTTTGATAACTACGTCCCAAACTTATCACAAGGTTTCCCAAACGATCGGTTCAAGAATCCTCTCGCTGATGAGCAAATCATCACCAGTCCCGATGTATCAGCTCCGGCCCCAGGCAATATGCCTCCTAACAACGCCAACCCTAGTCAACCACAACCCCCACCACCATTTTGGTTTCAGTTTTTGCCGGGAAATATTTTCGATGGCATAACGAATGGACTTCAGCAATTCGGACAAAATCTTGGACAGTTTGGGCAGAATTTTGGACAAGGAATCTTTGGCTTCACCAATGGCATCACTGATGCATTCAATCAGTTTGGAACAAACCTTGGCATAAGGAATCCTTTCCTTCCACAACCTCCCGCCTCTCTTAGGGGTGTACGACCACTCGCTTTCCAGCCCTTCCAGTATCGCCACCTTCCCATTAGAGATAGTGAAGAAGTGGTTGAAGAACTGGAGAATAACGAGGAGGCATATTTGATCGGTGAGCATGTGGATGATGACAAACTGAAAGTGATACCATCGGACAATTCAATGGAGATGAACGATAAGGCGAGAATATCAAGAATTACGAGAATGTAAAGTTTTGGCGGGAAAATCACATAATATCAGGGTATATTTATTAAACACTATAAGAGTTTGTATACTGAACACATTTGAAAGGTTTTATGTGCACTCATAAAAAGCAATGTCCATTTAAAATCATACTCAAACTATTTATTAATAAAAGAAAGATTTCAAAACATCTTCAGACTTTTATTACAGTCTTCATTAATTTAGAAAAGGAATTTATTGGGAGCAGATTCATTTACCATCGATGAGGATTATACATAGCAACTGCAACTATATATATACATAGCATTAAAAAAGTATGATTCACAAGCATTTTTTCCAATGAAAAGTTTTTTTAAGACATGAGCCATTATTTTTGTCGATACATCTTAACCACGGCTAGCTTATCAATTTCTTTTATTCTTGTGATTGAATGATAAGAAAGAAAGTAATTGCCTCGAATGGTAACCCCAATCCATGAAGTCATCACCCTAAAAGAATTCTTAAGCTCTTTGTCATGGTGGGACAACTCCTCGCGGATGGGAAGAGACAAGTCAAATTGCGGAATGACGCCCTCCTCATGAAGGTGATAAATTGGCCAGATTGTGGCGATTGATGAATGGGCTGAGGACAAATTATAAAAGGTCGCCTTGAGGCAGGAAAACACAGTCAATCGAACAACGAACACTGAGTGCCTTCCAGCAAGAGTCTCTCAGTGAATTTTCTTTGGTGGAAATTCTTCTCAATCAGTGACTTGTGCAACAATGAAGATCTTTTATGGAATTATTGTGCTCGTGTCGATCGTGGGGTGTTTGGGTGTTGTCCAATATGATGAGGAGTTCCACTCGGATGAGGTGGTCGCTGCTGGTGTAATACCAGCACAATGGCCACCAGTGACAGACTCCACACCACAAGAACCACCAGGTGGGGGACAACCGGGACAACCTCCTCAGTGGCCACCAGTGACAGATTCCCCGGACAACATTCCTCCTGGCACAGATCCACCTGGAGGAAATCCTCCCCCTCCCGGAGAGCCACCGGCCTGGCCTCCGGTGACTGAGGACAATCCATGGCAACCTGGACCAACGCCTCCACCACAAGGACCCCCCGAATGGCCCCCTGTGGATCAACCCCCAGTCAATCCATGGGAGGAATAGTGATACAACTTCCTTGTAGAGAGATCATCCAGCCGCAGAGATTCTTCTTGTATAACTTCCAACTCACATTGTAACGAAAGAAATTCAAAATAAATGATTCGCTCTCAGAGTGCAGAGGGGTTCTATATTTCGTAAAATAAAATCAATGGAACGTGTTTTTTTTTCATGCAAAGAAATAATTTTTCAAGTAAGTATATTTTCATTCAACTCGATGATATCGTAAAACCTTTTCCACAACACAATAATATAAATTTTAATTTTGTGTTCCTATCATAATTGATAAATGATGAAAGAAGAACATCAGTCATTCAAAACCACTAGTTAAATTGAATTTCAAACCATTTATTGCGAAATATTAGTTATTTGTTCTAAGTGTTTTGATGAAATAGTAATATAATTCATCATGATAAGTCAGACAATGACAAGAAACTATATAAACATCTAACAATGGAGACGAACAAGTTGATTTAAAGATGAATAAAAAAAATGCATCAGGCTCGAAAAGTTGAGAAAATGACTCGACAATTTGCCGCTATTTTATCATTGTGGCATAATTATTTATGCTTTCAACATATTAGGCTAATTAGGTAAAAATCTCCCAAGTTCTAATTACCTATCAGATCCACTTGGGAAATTGATTTAATTTCAGTTTCAGCTCTTTGCACTTCTCAATCTAAATAAGTGATCTTTAAGCTTGAAAAGTCATACGATCACACTCAAAAACTTCATGGAATTCTTCTCAGTTTGTCATTATGAAAGAAAATTGGCACATCTCGAGTCGTGCTCTAGAAATGCACCAACAACTTTATATGTATCTCTTAATGGTAGACAAAAAAAATACTTTCGCTTTTTCTGTATGAGTGCGAAGAATTTAATCAGCATGATCGCTGATCGTGAATTCACTTTGGAATTTCTTCCGCTGTGAATTTTTGCCGTTTCGTCTGCTTGCCTTTGGTATTATTTATCTTCTCCTCGCAGAAAGAGCTGTTGCATACTAAAAAAAAATCATACAATTAAATAATCTTTGAGTAAACCATTAAGATATCATCGATGATCTTTTCTGTCTGGCTGTCTGAGTGGCTTACGCATTCTCCACACCTGTTACCTGGCAAAATGTCTCAATCATTGTGACCGAGAGAGGTGATCGAGGAAGAAACTATGCGTTTAAACGACTACCCAGAGTGTCACTGAATTGCCTGGTCAATTATCCACATCAATTGGTCAATTATTCCGATGAGTGGTCTTAGAGGAAGTACATCAAATCGAGCATGACTTTGGCGTCTTCTTTACTGGTACAAAACGTTCACCCACACGCATTTGAATTCCGCAACTTCTTTTCATGTCGGCCACAAAACTATCGCAATCAATTGCCAATTATGTGCACTAAATGCGAAATTGCAATGAATTTTAGTGACTCTGCTAAGCACTAAGTCAAGCAGAAAAATAAGCGGCAAAAGTCGGATTTGTTTTCGTTTTCGCACCTCCAGTCACTTCCTGAATTCATATAAAGCAGAAGAATAGTTTTGTTTCCATGGGAAATAGGGAAAACGGAATTTAATTATTTGGCAATTGTGTATTTTTTTATTATTAACAGCAAATAACGAACTATCTATTAAGCAAATTGATGGTTGGAAATAACACAATTATAACTCTTTAGGAAATGATTATACGGAATTTATGCAAATGTATGTAAAATTAAAAATGACAAAATTTTTGGTATCTGTTTGTAAAATTTTGTTACATGTTTGTGAAATTGGAAAGAACAAACTTGTTGTTCGAAATTTGGAAATTTTGTTAAATGTTTGTAAAGTTTACAATTTATTACAAACAAATAACAAAGTTTTACCAATCTTTTGTTACTTTCAAATTTATCTCCCGAAATGATCTTCTTTTACAAATTTTTACAAACTTTCACAAACTATTGTTTTAGAGTGTAGTATGAAATTCCTTTGGGGCATTCTACTCGCGTTTCAGATTTCCGAGACCGTTCTGCGGAAATTCCACTTGAAATATCCAAATGTCCATGGAATTCAACATGGAGAAACAATGGAAAATCTAATGGATCCTTCCAATAGAATTCTTCAGAAATTTCCGCTGCACTCCATTTGAAAATTCCACTTTTCATGACAAAAAGTGGAAAATGCTTCAGTGGAATTCCATTAGAGCCTCTTTATATTGGGTTATGTATATGATACATACATAATTGTGCCTAAATGAAGAAATTCCTGTTGACAATTGCAACAATTTTCTAAGTTATGCTCTGTAAAGTTATGACAATATACAATAGGATTTCATAAACACATTAAACACAGCCATAAAAGTTAAATTTTAATTTTATAGTGCATTTTCTGTGCACGCATTTTGAAAATTAATAAAAATTGTCGAACTTTGTATTGTAAAATTGGGAATTTTTAAGATAAAATCAATCCATAACAAACCTAAAGGCCATATAAGTCTGCACAGTTATTGGCATAGAAATGAAGGGGAAAGATCGTGTAGATATAAAGTGAAAATGCGGAGAAATTTGACATGTGTTTGGTGTTAAGGGTGGAATACAGAAAAGTCTCTCGGATAGTCTTAAAGTTAGTAATTTTGCTGCATTTCGTATGCTAGTATTTTGCAATACAGAGGAGAATAATAAATCATTTTGGTTTATGCCTTCGAGAGCTTCCTCCTGCCAATAAAGCACTCACTGCTGAGGCCCACTTTTTTACTACCTCACTCTTGGTATCTCCCTCTTTCCTATACCAAAGATATTACATTGGAGCAACACGTGGAAGTGGTGCTTTACAATGTCGTGAGTATTGTTCAACTTCAATATGATATAATTCAGTGCAATCAGTTTCTCGTTTATATAGTATACTTGCTTTTCGCCTTGCAAAATGTACCATATATAATGGGGAAAGATCTTTTGCATGCTCTATACACAATTTGACACAACGAAAAGCATCTAAATTTTCATGGGTTGTACCTCCTTCTTTATAACGATACAGACATTAGTTAGAGCTTTTATGCTAGAGCACCTTATATTGGGGGGTATTATTAATTTACCACCAAATGAACTTCACTTACCAGGAAACTGCCAATTTGTTCCACTTGACTTCAGGAGCTCTTTTACAGACACTTCTGAACTATAATTCGAACACCTTTGCCCCTTTGGAAAACCGAGTTCAAATCTCTGACATAGAAACATTAATGAAAAAATAAATTTTAATACAAAGTCTCCTCATTCTCTCAAGTCGAGTATGAATGTACTTTCATCAGTACATAAAAATTAATGAGAATCAAGTAAATTTATAGTCATAAAATTATATTGTTTCAGAGACACGGAAGCACTGGGTGAAATGCACAATATCCAAAAGGCGAAATGCAACTCTTAACAGTACATGGAAATAAAATCGCACTCATTGAGGAAATATTTGTTAGGATAACATTACTGAAAGAAAAAATTTCCCAAAAGTCGGCCATTAAAGAGACTTATCTCACGCATTTTTATTTAAAGTTAAAATATTTCATTGCCGCGTGTAAATAAATTAAAGAAATATGAATAATGCAAATACGAAAACAGGAGAAACACTACAATAAAAAATATAAATATTATACAAGTTAAATGGTTTAAGTATATTATTATACATTTAAAATTGCTCTCATATTGAGGCACAATATAATGCTTTTGAAAGTTTTACAATGAAAATTTGCAAAATTTTACTGATCATAGAATATTCATATATGCATCCAATTTACCTTATTTTTTATGTATAAAAATAAACATACTCACTTGTAAAATTTATCAAATTCCTTATGTCTTCCTTTTGTTCATGACGTTGACAATCTCTGTGTTCAAACAGTTGTCGAAAAAGAATATCTTTCCATCAATTTAGGAAATCACTCTGGTGGAAAATACGCAAGTGTTGCCCAATTTTGGTCCAAATTCACTCAATTATTCTCCTCTTTCACCAAATCAGACCTCTGATGATCAGTAATTGTTTGCATTCCATTTCTTTCCAGTCACTCGAAACACTCAATTTTACCATGGGTGATTAAAGCTCTCATACATAACAGCCATCAATTTGCAATTGTGGCCAAATTTTTCGCTAAATTGCCCAATTTAGTTCTTATTCCGAATTAATCTCAATATTTGAACGTATCGAGTGTTTTTCGATATAATTTTCTCTCTCTCACCTTATTCAATTCGTTAGTAACTTGGGAGCAATTTCTGTGGCACTTACTGTTGGTCACATAATTTTGACGCGATTTTGAAGAGGTACATTATAATGATTATAATGGCAATTATTCTCTATAACAATGCATTTCAAACACATTGGATTCATGTTCTACTTGCATTACAAATATACAATAACGATTATAGATGGTAGTTTTTTGCAATTCCATAGTATAACAGTGAGAAGATAGTTCGTTGCATAGATGAGTGCCTTTTCGATACCTTTTTCGCTTGATCTTTCGTCATTTATGTTTTTTTTTATGATATGAGAAAAAGAAATGAGAATTCTTCTTGACTCCACAATTCAAATGAAACTGCGAGCTTCCCAGAAGAGACGAAAATTTGAGGTATAAAATTAAGAAATGTAGGTATATCTAATTTTCTCTGCAATATGACGCAACTATATATTTCTCTGAGTCTCACACGACTAAGGAGAGACTCGTGAATCACTTCCATTCACTTCATGCATTTTAATATTTAGCTCAACAATTAGAGTGCAACACTTGTTTTTGAACATTAAAAAAAATCCGCTCAAAAGATTTAGTGCTATCAATTTTTTTTATTTTCGAGTAAAAGACATTAAAAAAAACTTTTTATTTTATTATTTCGGCGAAATTCCCCCACATTTAGCGTCTGTAGAGCCGCATTAACCCCGCCAGACTGTGAAAAGAAAAAGAATGGAGCATAATGTGATTGAAAAGACATATCGCATGTCTCATTTGGAGAGTGACGAGAAAAAAACAAAGAGAAATTATGAAAGACACATAGTTATTAATCTCTTCGGAAGTGTATGTCATTGTATGTTATGAAATTTCGATCCAATTCCAATTTAAGCTTCTTCGTATTTTACGTCACTCAAAAAAGCATTTTTTTCTTTTTCTTTCACTTGACTATTATTGATTTTAATTTATACAGAATTGTTTCAATGGTGTTTTGAGAAACTGTATAAAGAAATGTTAAGTACTGATATCTCTTGTGGCAAAATGAAAGCCATAATTAGAGTCTACCAATCTCACAATTAGATTCAATCAAGAGATACTGTAAAATCTTTTCCGGTTTTATTTTATTAAATTTACTGCAATGTTATCGAATTCCCAATACTGTCACTCATACTCTCTCCACCATAGAAATCCATTTGATACGTGATCGAGAATTGATTGATGAGACAAAGTATCTATCACTGTGCTGTGGTAGATAATCAATTAATTAACAGTTCAGTTTCGTAGTATTTAACCATCTTTACAGACATAATTACTTATCATTACTTCACATGTTTTCAGCTTAATGTTATATATAGAAAAGTTTATCATGTTATTATACTTAATATTAGGTATTATTTAGTTTGATTTCCAGTGCCTAAAAAAGAACGATAAAGTATCTTGTGTGAAACTATGGCTTCGTCATCCAAGTCGCGTTGAATAGTTTTGAGATATGATTTACTGACTGGGTCACGTGAGAAAAAACCAATGAATTGTCGGAAGCAGATATAAAAAAATTTCAAATAAACATTAAGTAAAAAACATTAGAATTAATTACCTAAAAATTGACTGGACAATATTAGCAATGAAAATGCCAATGAAAAGAGCATAAAAGATTTATAATAAGAGTAAAAAGCTATGCGTACAAAACGGAAAACCATATCTTTCGTGTTTTAATACAAATTTCATAACATATATAAATCATAACATTTCCGCTGCAGATCGAGATTAAATTGAATAACAATTTTTTGGAGAAAGCCATGTGGAGCGAAAATGTGAGATTTTCAAGAAAATCCACTTTTTTGTTGTTATTGGCTGGCCCCCAATCTCACTTTTTCTTTAGATTCAATATGTATAAAATGATTTGTGTTTGAATCCGAACACCTAAAGGTGAGAAAGGGTGGTGAGTGAGAATGAGATAGATGATTAATTATTACCGAAATTGTGGATTTTTATAGTAAATAAGACATTTTATTTAACACATGAAGAGATTTCTGGTTGGAGGGAGTAAAAGAGAGCAATTTTAAGGCTATGAAGTGTAAGAAATAAACCCCACCATTATACAAGGGGCCATTTCTTCAGACGCCCCAGCACATAAGCAGGTGAGGAGAGTATACCTGGGATTTCGCTTTCTTTCGTGCAAAATGTATAAAAGACGCCAGGCTACCATCCACCATCATCATTCAGTGCTTGAAAGTTGTGCAGTGAAGAAGAAACACAAGTTCTTGGGATTACTCATCTGTTGTCTGTGCAACGATACTTTTATTTTCACCCTCCTACATAAATAATATTTTTTAAAAAAAAATCAATCATCAAGATGGTTTTCAAGGTAATAAATACCCGCTCAAATGATGCGTGTGTGATCGTGATGTTAATGCAATCCCCTGGATGCATTAATTACCTTCTACGTTGTATTTAAATCCATGGCGCGCAAGATAAACAGCTGAGACACTTCCTGAGAGATGAGATTGATCACGGATTCAATCATGTGTAATTTCTCGTGTGTAAAGCGTCCAAGAAAGTGCGGAGAGCAAGTCAAGCTGAATAATTCACGAAGGCGCGCAATTAAGGAGCCAACCCAGATGAAATTATTACCACAATGTTGCGCGTGCGATCAGCAAATGAAAGTGAACTTGACTCGAAACCCGTTCGTGGGCATGTTGTGTGTTCAATGGCCTCTCGCGAGTAATCATGAAAGAAGCCAGAGCGCTATAGAAGTGTTTTGAAAATGCCTTGAAGGCCACAAAGTCAGAGAGTGTGTTGACAAAATTGAAAGTCTTTCACTTGCAATTTTCACTCGATGTGCTTCCGCGCAGATCTTGCAACTTCCAACTATTCCTGATTGGTTTGCAAGAGTTCAAAGATGTATCTCAACGTTAAACGTTAAAGCACTGATGTTTCCGCGATTGTTTGGAGATAAATAAATTTTTATGTGGAGTACATATTATAATTCAAACCAAGAAAATACATTTTCAGGATGAATGGGAATTATGGGAAGTTTATTGTTCTGCGTAAAATAATAGTAAAATCTTTCTAATTTGCATTTTTTCTTATATTTGAAACTAAATTCATATTTTCTGTTCTAAAAACCCATTTAAAACTCTATACCAATAGAGGGAAGCGTCCCAGTTTGGTACAGCTTCTAGTTTGGTACAACACAAATTTTCACGTATTTTTCTTGAACGGAGCTGGTCCATTCTATTACATCAAGATAGTAGGCCTTAAGCTCTATATTCTCTGAAAAAAAAAATAGTAAGCCTATGTCCAAGAAAAATGCATAAAAAATTGAGTTGTACCAAACTAGATGCTGTACCAAACTGGGGCGCTCTCCCCTACATTGTTTCTAATAATCATTTGAGTGAGTATGGTTTGATAAGATTCACCAATTCTACGTCTTTCTCAAAGTCAGCTATATTTACAACCTCGTGGAATTTAATTAATTGACAGATATGATAATTTTAATATTGATTGAAGATATTTTTGAAGGTATTTTTATATCTCATATTTATGTTGATAAGGCTCAATTCGCTATATATTTCCCGTATTCTGGGAAATAACTACGCCTATTATACGCCTATCTTATAGTAATAAACCTTAGGAAAATCTAACTTGAAATATGTACATAGCCAAGTAATTTTTTTTATAAAAAGTGTTTTAAATTTACTTTCGATCCTTAATTTTTTTATGTATAGTTCTTCATTTTCGCCGCTGCCGCCACCATGGTTCTGGGATACCCCGGATACGAGTCCGGATACCATTACGGTGGTGATGAACAGGGTCACGAGGTGAGCTACGAGTCTGACTACGGACACCTTGCTTCCGAGCGTATCTCCCTCGATGGTGGACACCACGACTATGGACATCACGAGGATGAACTCGTTGATTACTATGTAAGCCAGATTACTTTCAGATGATCCTTAACTCCTTAATTCATCCTTAATTATATCCTCTTCAGGCTCCTCCTAAGTATGCCTTCAAGTACGGCGTCAATGACTTCCACACCGGAGATGTTAAGTCTCAGCACGAGACTCGTGATGGTGATGTTGTGAAAGGACAATACTCCCTCGTGGAGCCCGATGGCTCTGTGCGTACTGTTGATTACACCGCCGATAAGCACAATGGCTTCAACGCTGTGGTACACACAACAAAGGCCCTTCACGAACATCACGATCACTACTGAGTTCCTTCCTAGCGCTCATCTCTAAGCAAGCATTCTTAGTCACAAACCCAAGAATTTCGCAATTAATTTCCTACTCCTCTTGTTGAAGACTTTTAATAATGTTTATGTAATTTTGTTTGTTGATATGTTCTGAATCTCACGAAATCCATCTTCGAGAGTTTTTACCTGTTGACTGTTGGAGGCGATTGCTCGATACCAAAAAAAAACGTGAAAAAGAAAGATATCTCCCGACTCCCAAATGAAAGTAGACGAAAAAAAACATTGTATTAAAAAAGAAAGACAAATTTTCCATCTTCGTCATTTCTCATCCAATTCAGCAAGACTTCTGTGATAAACAATGGATACTGCTTTTGTATCTCAATTCAAAGATTTTCCCACTCTCCGATTTGTCATAAAGTTGGTGATGAAGAGAATAAATAAAACAATTTAATTTCATTTCCTTCTCGTGCTCTTTTCCAACTTTCTCGAAAGACGACATGCTCTAGTGTAAGAATTTGCATTGCCACAATATTTTGTAAATGAACGAAGGTATAATAAAAAAGTGTCTATAAATTAAAATCCAAACTTTTATTGCTATCATGTGAGAGATTTATAAGTCAGAGTGAGTTAAATGAACTCTTTACAATTTGCATTTGAAATATAAAAGGAAGTAAAAAGTTTATTAGTAGGATTTTTATTGTTAACCACTACAACAAGTCCCATGAGATTCCCAAAGGATTTTCGAGGAGCAATTGTCAACTAAAGTATTAAAATTATGAATAATCAAAGTGAATTTCATCGAAGTTTTGAAAAGAAGTCATTTTAAAAAATGAAAATCGTTTAATTTTGAAATCCCTAAGAAATCTGTTGGAATTACAATGGACTTGTCCTATGGAATCTCAAAGGAATTCTGTAGTTTATTTTTTCAGGTAATCTGGATATAAAATTGCCTAATTCATTACCCCAAAAAAAGAAACATCAACGAAAGTTCGAAACACATGGGAAAAATGATGGATTTGTCCCATGCATGTTAGGACAACATGTTTATTGGGTTTTTATACCTATGCCTAGAGCCAAACCTTCAGCCTAAAGCGCCTCAAAACAGGCAAAAAGCTTTTGTGATGTTGTATTTTATAAATTACAAGTGACTCATTCAATTGAACGCTAAAAAAAGTGGATAAACTCGAGACAACATGGTTTGATTGGAGCAGTGGAGGAGGACAATCGACTTATCGTCCCACATAGAAATCTACAACACAATTCCGGATATAACCATATAGCAAAATCTTTTATTTCTGTAGCACAAGAATAAGAACGAACATTAACCTGAGAAACATGCAAACATTCTCACTTTTCACCATCGGGCCACGGTCTTTTTTCCACCCATAGACTCGATGGATAGATAAAAAGACCAAGGAGAGCATCGAGAGCGCTATTTCTAATAAGTTTCACTTCAATCACACCCACAGTCTTTGAGAGAGAGGTATAGTCTGAAGTGCTGGACGAGAATTATGAGAAAGGAAAATTATGAATCTTGTTAAAATTCTCAGATGGGATTTCCAAATCCCTGCTTTGGTAAAGCCAATAAAGTCGACTTAATTAATCTTTTTATCCCGGAAGCTTTATCATCAAATTATTGAGAGCTTGTCGCGATCTTCAA